>ML444152.1:35436-84839 GCA_005239535.1 Nicotiana rustica
GGTGTTATGAGGTTCGGAAAGAGAGGAAAGCTGAGTCCACGGTTTATTGGTCCTTTTGAGGTGCTTCAGAAGGTTGAAGAGGTGGCTTATAGACTTGCCTTGCCACCCAGCCTGTCGAGTGTTCATCTAGTATTTCATGTGTCGGTGCTTCGAAAATATGTTGGTGACTCGTCTCATGTGTTAGATTTCAGCACAGTTCAACTCAAGGATGATATGTCATATGAGGTCGAGCCAGTAGCAATTTTGGCTCGCGAGGTCATAAAGTTGAGGTCCAAGGATATAACTTTAATGAAAGTACACTGGTGAGGTCAGCCAGTGGAGGAGGCTACTTGGGAGACCGAGTGGGAGATGAAGAGCAGATATCCTCACTTGTTTGAGACTCCAGGTATGTTTCTAGACCCGTTAGAGGACGAACATTTGTTTAAGAGGGGGAGAATGTAACTACCCGGTCAATCGTTACGTAGAACCTGCATTATAATTACTGTTATTGACTTATCATAGGCTGGTTATACTGTTATTGATGTGTTAGAGTTGGTAGGCTTGAAATCGAAATGGTTGTAGTGAGAATTTAGCCACTTAGTCTTTAAAAATAACCTCAAAGTTGGAAACGTCAACTGAAAGTTAACTTATTGGTAAACGACCTCGGAATGTGGATTTTATGGCTCAGATAGCTTCATTAGGCGATTTGGGACTTAGGAGTGTGTTCAGAATAATTTTGTGATGTCCGGTGTAGAACTAGGCTTGAATTGGCGAAAGTTAGTTTTTGGCGATTTCTGGTCGGCAGTGGAAAATAGGTTATTGTGGTCGGAATGGAATTCAAGAAGTTGGAACAGGTTCGTAATGTCAGTTTGGTTATGTCTGCAAAATTTCAGATCAATCGGAGTTGTTTTGGATAGTTTCGGCATCGTTGGTAGATTTTAGAAATATCAAAGTTCTTAGGCTTGAATCATATGTGATTTTGGTGTTTTGAGGTTATATTTAGTGTTTTGAGAGTGCAACTAAGTTTGAATGATAATTTAAGATGTGTTGGTAAATTTGGTTGGGGTCCCGAGGGGCTCGGGATTGATTTCGGGTGATAACGGGCACTTTGGCCTTAGCAAAGTCTGTTGTTTTTTTGATGTTAGTGCAGCAGTGGTTTGTTCATCGCGATCGCGTAGAGTAAAGTGGGAGGCAAGTAAATTTGTTCTATGCAATCGCGTAAGTGTGTTTGCAATCGCATAGTTTGGCAGGTTTGAGCAGTGCGGTCGCGTGGATCTTCATGCGATCGCGTAGGGTTATAGGCGTGTGAGGAGAAGGGGTCCATTTGTTCTTCGCGATCGCGTGTGTAGGTTCACGATCGCGTGTAGTTAGGACTTGTTGAATCACGATCGCGTGTGTAGGTCTGCGATCGCGTAGAGTATTTTGAGGGTCAGTGGGTTTGCCCTTCGTGATCGCGTGAATGGTTCCGCGATAGCAGTGAAGAAATCCCTGGACAGTATAAAAATAAACCCGCCGCGACCAATACCCACTTTTTCACCATTTTGTACGGGAAATCATCGTTCTTCATTGAGGTAAGTATTTTGGACCCTAAAACTCGATTTTAGGTGATTAAGGAACAAAATATCAGTGTTTAATTCATGAAAATCAATAGAAAAAGATGGAGTTAGGGCTTGAGAATATGAGACCTTTAGGGGATGATTTGAGGGGTCAAACAAACTCCGATTTTAGCATTCTTTATATGTACGGACTCGTGAGATGATGAAGAACAGTTTAGTATAAAATTTGTCGAGTTCCGAGACGCGGTCCCGGGGGTCGGGTTTGGGCTAAATTCGGGTTTTATGCTAAAATTGGTACTTTTCAATTGGAATTCAATCCTTTAGCATAATTTGATGATAAAAATCTGAACTTGGTAGATTTGGAGCACTCTAGAGTTGATACGAGAGGCAAGCGGGTCGCAGAGTAGCTTTTCAGGCTAGTTTGAGGTAAGTAATGTCTTTAAATCCTGTCTTGAGGATATGAAACCCCGGACTTTGCACCCTTTCACGGGTTTTGGATTTCACAAATGGGGAATTCGGAAATATATCTCTTTTTAGGCGATTATTGAGTTGCGAAACCACTTTTAAAGCCTATGCTTAATAGTATTGATATATTTTTGATATATTTGGGATGTAAGCCATGTTTGGGGCCTAGTGACGATCTGTTTTAACCCCTTGGGGGCTGTTTTACATGTTTCCCTCACTTTTAAACTATGATTTTACACTCAGTCTTTTCTGTAAGATTATTGACACTCCTATTTTATGATATTACTATTTCTTGAAATGAAATACTATTTTGGGTCGAGAACCCCGATTTTATTCATGGCCTGAGTGGCATGCTGAGAGTGTCTGATTGAGTGTGGCCGAGAGCCAATGTTGTGAGGATGTTATGATATGAGAGAGGCCGAGTTTCTGAGAGTGATTTATGCCATGATGTGGCTTGTTTATAGCGCTTGGGCTGTAGGATCCCCTCCGGAGTTTGTACACACCCCTAGTGAGCGCAGGTACCTACTGAGTGCGAGTGATGTTGCACGCGGGGCTGATACTGAGTGATGTTGCACGCGGGGCTGATACTGAGTGACTAAGAGTTTGCCCGCTAGGCTGATACTTAGTGATGGTGAGGTGCTGAGGGAAAGGTTATGAGAGATGATTATGGCCCGAGGGGCAGTTTTATGATGATATTTCACTGAGTTTTGACTATGATTCACTTCATTTTTCAAACTGATTTTACTAAGAGTTTTATTGAGAAATATTGGAAAATATACTTGTTTTTCGAAGGATTTCATGGAAACCGGTTTTCGAACTTATGTATTTGATGTATACTTTATGGAGACTTGATGTTTTACTGTTCTGTGGATTGGTGTTTTGTGCTGTGTGTTTCATATACTTCAGACTGTGATTTATTTTCATTACTACTGAGTTGGCGTACTCATCATTACTCCCTGCACCTCTGTGTGCAGATCCAGGTACTGATTCGGAGCAGCAGTCATCTGAATTTCGTTCATCGTCAACTTTGGGATTTCGAGGTAGATGTCTAGCGTCTGCAGCTTCTCCATTTCCCTTCCTTTATTAGTATTAGTATTAGTATTTATTTCATAGACATTGCTTAAGACATTAGCAGAGTTAGTTTATTCTTATATGCTCGTGATCGGTTGACTCCAGTCTTGGGAGATTTGTTTAGACTGTGAGATTATTATTGGGGCGTAAAGACTTAAAGAAATTATATTATACTCTGTTTGTTGCTTATTATTGATTTTTGAGAATATATATTAAAATAAACGAGTAGTTATGTGATGGTTGGCTAGCCTAGTTCCACGATAGGCGCCATCACTGTGAGCACATAATTTTTACCCACCATATCATCCTATAAAAATCTCAATAAATTAATTGATTTTACGAATTTTGTTGATTTTTAGTGATTACTTGTGAATCGTTTGCATTTGCATATTCATAATTCATCTTTTAAAATTATTAAAATCGCATCACCATTATCAAGAAATTATGAACTTATTATTTCTGATTAACTGAATTAAATAATAGACGAATGATGGTTATTTGATGTAATAGAGTTTTAATTCGGAGTATAAAATTAATTGTTTTTATTCTTAATTGATCTGTGATTAGGTGAAAATAAGGTTTAGAATTAATTATTACATTTTTAGATTTAATTAGGTTTGGGTTTAATTGAATTAATTGGGGTTAATTAATTATAAAGCATTAATTAGGACCTGGGCTAACTTTCTCAGGCCCGAAGAAGTTATCTCTACAAAACGACCCAGTCCAATTAACCTTGACCCGTCCGGCCGAAGCCCCTGGCCCAAACGACCCCGTTTCACCCCCCCAAGTCTCTTGGCCGTTGGATCTTGTTGATCCAACGGTCCTAAACTAAGGATCTTCAAAGTATATAACTGTTCAAGACCCCCCTACCCCATTAACCAAAAGTCTAATAACCTCCTCCCCACTCGTCTCTCACCCCTCTCTGAAAGACCAGCCAGCCACTGTCTGACCACCGTCCCCCGCCGTCCTCCGCCGGCCGAAAATCGCCTCCGGCGGAGGAGCTTCTCCAATCGAGCCAAAATTTCACCTAGATGATCCTCTCAACATCCCCAATCTCCCCTACCATTAGTTTCACCAAAAAAACCATTCAATCTCCTTCAATTTCAAATCTAAGAAATCTGAAACCCTAAGTTCTACCACCGGCCGATTTAGAGACATCCAACGACTCAAACCTTCATGAGTCAATTGCTCTTGACTAGAGCAATTTATTCATGAGGGTTTGACTCGTTTTCAAATCCCGCCGGAGTCCGGCCAAGGACCGGCGACCCTCGAATTTTCCGGCCAAGTTTCCTTAAACTGGTAATTCCCCGTTTCTGATATCTTTTCTGTAAAAATCATCATGAATATATCATTGTTCTAAATCCATATCTGTTGTTTTCTCTTTCACTGTTTTTTCCTATTCGTTATACTGAGTCGATTAAATGTGAGCATCTCTGTCTTGTGTAATTAATCCGCACAATAGTTTAATTATGATTTCATTACTTGAATCTTAATTAATCGATCTAGGATTTCTTGTGGTGAAGATTCTGAATTTCGTTTTAAAACCAATATTTTTTTGTTCTTTAATCTGAGGTTGTCTTCGCCAGTATAATGATTCGTGCCATATTACAATTTCCCTTTTTGTGTTTTCCTTAATTGTTAGTGTAGTTGAATGCTAACTATCACTTAATTAGGAAGTTAATTGATCAAGAACCAGTCTATGGTCATGAATCGATTAAGATGACACTTAGGTTAATTAACTAACTAGTTCTCTAATTTTTAGTCAAGGTAATTAGGTAGAATTAGCTAAGCCAAATCAGTTAACCTAAGTTCCAAGGATTAAACCGATTGGCTTACACTAATCAGTACCTAATAGTGAAATTAATCTAAACCTAGAAACCTAATTAATTAACCTTTAACTAAACTAACCTAACCTTAGTTAAGAGTGACTCATAGATAACTAAAGAACATAACTAGGGTAAACTAACTAAGGTTAACAATAACCCAAGTGAGTAACCCTGATTACCTATTGGTAAATTCAAGGACTCCAAGGGGTACAATAGGTAATGTAGACTTAGGATATCATAATTTTAAGGGTAAACGGGTCTTTTATTAGGTAGGAAGGTTTTAGAATAGGGGCAGTTGTCCCAAGATAAGGTTGACAGTTGCCCTATGTACTATTTTCAGCTTTTGGATTGGGAATATTCAAAAGGATATCCCATTCCCAAATATCTTATAAATGGACCCTCCTCCCTTTAGACTAAGGAAATTTTTAGACTCTGAAAAATTCTCTCTACAGTCTGAAATTGCTTTCTTGAACACTGAAATTACCTTCTTTTTTTACAAACTAAAAACTTTTTTTTACACTGAAGAAGCTCTATCTTATATTCTGAAATCACCTTCTTTCTAAAGATAGAACTTACCCTCTTTGCTCACTAAAAATCATTTCCAAACTCATACGAAAATGGCTCTTGCTTGTTTGTTGTTCTGATTTCTGAAGGTTTTCTGCATACACTCTCAAACTCTGGGTTGTTTTTCTACTGCTATTACTGGTTTTCTTGTCAATCTTGTTGGTTGCTGCTGATCCTTCCTTTCTTTGCTGTATTGCTGTACGCCTGACCTTTCTTTGGTCAGGGTTGGGTTGATTTTCTCTTTAAACGGTATGTAACTGTTTAATATTATTGAAAGACCCGAAAAATATGAACTTCATGCTTCTCTTTGCTTGAATCTTTTCTCCTATAGTTGAGTTCTCTGTTTTTCTCTAATCTGGTATGAGATCTGAAGTAGGTTTGATTGATAGGTTGATAATAAAATCTAAATATGTATGTCTGAAACTCCTGAAGTCAGTATGATTGTTTTTTTAAGAGTATTGATTCAAAAATGCAAGAATAGATTTGGTAGTCAGATCCCATGTTTGTTTTAGCCTCTTAGTTTATTAGTAAGGCAAATTGCACTAGGATAGATGAATTTGACCACTCAATGGTAAAATTCACCCCATAATAGTGCACAAATAGTAGTTAGCTTGCTGAATATTATCCTTCAAAGGAGGTAAATCTGTGATTAGGAAAGGCCTTAAGGATGGGAATCCGAACCCAAAAAATGGTCGGATTTACTCCTCAAAGTGCCTAGAGCAGTCAAAGTATTTGTGTGGTTACTTATTGAAATTTGGTTGTTCATTTATGTGTGATTATAACCGTAGAACTATCTCTTAAATGCTTCTGTGATTAATTCTAGGTCCATGAAGTCATAGTAAAGTCATTAGATAGCACTAAAGGGTAGTGAACCTGACCCCTTAATGGTCAAATTCACCCCATAAGATGCTTAAATATTGGTCTAGACGACTCAGACCTTATATAATTGGATGTCACTATGGGGACAACATTTAAAGGGTCGAATCTGATCTCTATAATGATCATATTCAGTCTTTTTGAAGTGCACATGAATTCTGCTCGGTGTAGTTTGGGACTAAGGCTGAAGAATACATATCCTAAAGCATGAACGTTGCTGGCTTGCATTGGAGCAACAACTAATTTCGTTCCTTTTATTTTTCTTAGTATTAAAATCTATATTTTTAATTTAAGAGCAATGTAATAGCGTATTTACAGTCTTTTGTATACAATTTTAGTTGTAATAAGGGACTGGACCATATTAAAATTTATGAATCAGTTGTACTTCCTGGAATGTTTATCATAACAATTATGGGATCTAGAATTTTAGACCCATTAACTATGGTAAATAATCTTCTGTTGATTAAATAACGCGAGGAGTATTAATTCTTTCCTAAAAAGTATCAGATGGTCTCGTTAGTTTGATTGTTTTTTTATATATATAAGGTGTTCCGTCGCAAAAAATGAGGATAAAGTTCTATGTTGGCTCCTTGAGGAATGTATAATTATTCATGTATGTTATATAGGTCAAATAGCAAAGAAACCTTATGCATGTAACATTATATTTAATTCAAATCCGCCTCATTTTGTTACTATACAAATGTTAAATGTGTTAGCATGCCTGCTTTTTGCTGTTTAGCTATTCAATCTCGAATCATGTCTAAATAACCCAATTAGAAAGGCCAAAAGGGTTAAACAATCAAGGGGCTAAAATATAGCCATATCCCAAAACATTTTATCTTTTAGGTTAGCAAACATAATTTAGGCAATCCTCTAGGTAGAGTGATACCTTTAGTTTAAAAATTGGGTAAAAATCAATTGTTATCTCAAATTACCATAAACTACATTCGGGAGTGGCAACTCATGCCCCCCGACCCTCAACTTCAAACAACTAATAAAACGTATACAGCGACCACGCGTGCATTTTTTGTGACGTGTTTTCCATGTGCTCAAAAACAACAAGTGTACGCCATCTTAACTTGTCCAAAATAAATCCATAACGTCCTAATTGATCTTCAAACTAAAATACTCCTTCGAATAGAAAACACAAAAATAAATGAACATCGCCTCAAATAGGCATTGTAAAACCGTCACAACCATAGTCCTGACTACGTAATCTACACTCGGGTGCGACAACTCGTGTCCCCGACTTCAACTTCAAATTATAATAAAATCATGTGTTATAATTGCGGGTGCACTTCATGTGGCGTAATTGTAATATGTTCAAAAGCAGACAAGTGCACGTCCTCGTAACTTGTTTTCAAGATAAATTCATAAATGTCAAAAGTGGCTAAAATTTAAGAGGCTAAATGCACAATGGGTTAAAACACGTAAAATAATAAGACAATTTAGGCCAAATAATAATAGTAAAGTGACCGTACGGAATGCCTAACACCTTCTCCCGGGTTAACAGAATTCCTTACTCGGATTTATGGTCGTGCAGACAACTTAAAACAAAGTCTAAATTTCCTCGGTTTGGGATTTCAATAAACAGTGTCCCAGAACATCGTCCAAAAATCCGGGTGGCGACCGGAACTGCTGAAGGGATAAAGGGGAGGCACCACTATTGGCGGTCAGAGCTACCTGCTATGGAACCACCTACATCCATATAAACGATGTAGCGCCCCCGACAAAAGGGACGTTAGTACCGTTGAATAGTACTTGTATTTATGAACAAACTTCACTCTAAGTAGAATCAAAAACTGCACGGATAGGAGACAGTCAGGGAAACCAAACAAATACTACACAGTAACACCGAAAACACAATGAGAGTTTCACAGTTCTTTATTTCAATTACTCTCCTGTTGCGGCGCGCAACCCGATCCCACAGTACAATCATATTCCCCCCTTGTTTCTTCTCATTATTCCACCCTTATTTCTTCTGTTGCAACGTGCAACTCGATCCCACCGTACAATCTTATTCCACCCTTATTACTTCTCAACATATCACCTTTATTCCTCCTGTTGTGGCGCGCAACCCGATCCCACCGTACAATCACATTGATAGCAACAACAAACAAAAATTCAATCACAAGGATTTCTATCATCAAGAGTATAAATTCATAACAACCAAACAACCATGTGAAATCAAGGGCACAATAACCTTTACCAAACAATGGGTCATGTACGGTATGTCATAATTATTTAGCTTAATTAAATTAGTCCACATTTCCTTTCCATCATTTGCTACACAACCTTTAGCACTTTGATACATTCAACAATTGGGTCTGTTATCATTTCGTTCATTTAGTAGCACTTCCTTTCATACCGAGATATTAAAGCATATAACGAGTTTTGCACATCATAGAGTAAGTACAAAGAATCACAGTTCACAATCTCACATAACATGGTGGCATGGAAATCAACTAAGGTATTCAGAGAACAGAACCCTTCATCTCATCACAATAGGACATCTGATTCAAATACAATCAAACCAGGAATACATACTGAGTGCTCGGATACTAACAAGGCGACTCTACAAAGATTAAAGTTAGCCATACATACCTCGAATTGGAATTTATCCTTAATTTCTATCACAAATCACCGGACCGTCTAGCACCGTCAATCTAATTCACAATGTGACACATTTAACTTAGAATTAGGAATCATGAACATAAGTTGAACTCAATTGGGCATTTAATCAAACGCTACGTGATCCCTTAGATTAACTAACCCCCTTTTTGTGAAAAATTACTCTAACTCACTCCCCTCTACTAGATTGTGACAAATCATATACATGCATGCAAGGTCTTACACTCTCGTCTTCAAGAACCAACCCATGTGTGTCCCATTTTAACTAAATTCTAAGAATTAAATGGAAATGGGGTGGGGACTTACCTCTTATGGTGAAGAAGATGATGACTACTCAAAAATTTCCAAGCCTGAGAAGAGGTGGTGGACTGATTTGATGAAGAAGATGGCTTTATCTAACTAAACTCACTCTCCCTTCTCTCTATTTTAGTCAGATAGACGTTAAAATGAAAAGGGTAGGGGTTTTATTAGGTTGGGGGTCGGGTATGAAAATTAGAAATTAGAAACCCCGAAGCAGGAAATGCGGTCAGGAATGCGATCGCATTCCTACTATGCGGTCCCCATTCCTAATGCATAAGTGGCCCTTAGCTGGGCCAAAATGGGAAACAGACTACCCAGTTATGCGACCACTATGCGGTCCGCATACCTGTTATGCGATCACATAGTGCATCGCATAATATCCGCCTAAAAAATAGAGGTGCAAGAATGCGACAACTATGCGGCCCGCATTCCCAAAATGCGATCGCATCTTGGGCCGCATATCTGTCCTTAAAATGGACATCAACTGTCCAGGTATGCAACCACTATGCGGTCTGCATACCTGATCTGCGATCGCATTGTGGACCGCAAATCCGAACAAATTTGGAAAATTTTATCTTTTCAATCCTGGGGTACTTTTTACTCAAAAATGGTCCGTTTTAAGAATTTTTACAGTTATAACAACATTGGGGCCTATCCGGGCATCGTTTTTAGTTAAGAATTTTTTTACGGGTCTTTACATGCTCCCCTACTTAAAATCATTCGTCCTCGAATGAGGATCGGGGAATCATTTGGGTTTGAAAACACGATATGTCGACCCCCAATTTTCACTAACTCCGATATTTCTAAAAATGATGCCATAGTTTCCTTTGTAATTAGGCCTATCTACCTGTCAGAGAGCCCCCGAAACACACTTTTTAACCAATTTCACACATTTTCAGTTACTCCAACAACTTGCACGTAATTCGGTTATCTCAACAAGTTGCATATAACTCAATTACTTTGACAAGTTGTACATAGTTCAGTTAACACCACAAATTTGCACATAATTGAACTATTACATGAGTTGCACATGATTCAGCTATTTCAAGGAGTTGCACATGATCCAACTACTCACAACATATACAAATGTGGTACAAATTTGAAAAGTCAAAATAGTAGGGTAATTAGGGGAGTGGGGGTGTTCTTGCACAAAACATGACACAAATATGCAACTGCTTAGAGATGACAACTTTCAAAACCACTACCGGACTTATTCAAACAAATGGGGATATTTCTCTTTCATTTCACTTTCCGCTTCCCATGTAGCTTCCTCGATTTGTTGACTCCGCCATAACACTTTAACCGAAGCAATCTCTTTGTTTCTCAATCTACGAACTTGCCTATCAAGAATAGAAAGCGGAACCTATTCATATGCCAATTCTTCATTAATCTCAACACTCTCCACCGGCACGATGGCAGATGGATCTCCAATCACCTTCTTCAGCATGGACACGTGAAACACCAGGTGCACTAATGACATCTCAGGGGGCAATTCCAGCCTATACGCCACCTGTCCTATCCTTTGAGCGATCCTATATGGCCCGACATACCTTGGTCTCAATTTCCCCTTCTTCCCAAAAAGCATGATTCCCTTTATGGGAGATACCTTCAAGAATACCCAATCGTCTACTTGAATTCCAAATCCCTACGACGAACATCCGCATAGGATTTCTGATGACTCTGAGCAGTTTTCATCCTCTCCTTAATGACTCTAACCTTCTCCATAGCTTGATGCACAAGATCTAGCCCTAGAAGTTCCGCCTCACCAACCTCGAACCATCCAATTGGAGACCTACACCTCCTTCCGTACAATGCCTCAAATGGGGCCATCTGAATACTAGCATGAAAACTGTTATTGTAAGCAAACTTTATAAGCGGCAAGTGATCATCCCAGCTACCCTTGAAATCTAATACACAATCTTGTAACATATCTTCAAGCATCTGAATAGTCCGCTCCGCCTGGCCATCCGTCTGCGGGTGGAAAGCTGTGTTGAGATTTATATGTGTAACCAAACCTTGCTGAAATTTCTTCCAAAAGTTAGCTGTGAATTGGGCCCCTCAATCCGAGATAATAGATACTGGAGTGCCATGGTGTCTGACTATTTCTTTGATATATATCTGAGCGTACTGCTCCGCAGTGTCGATGGACATGAATGGCAAGAAATCCGCTGACTTTGTGAGCCGATCCACTATTACCCAAATTGAGTCGAACTTGCGCTGAGTGCGGGGTAACCCTACCACAAAGTCCATATTGATCATCTCCCACTTCCACATCGATATCCATAAGCTGCGTCAACCCACCGGGCCTCTGATGCTCGGCCTTCACTTTCTGACAATTCGGACACCTAGCCACAAAGTCCGCCACGCCCCTCTTCATACCATTCCACCAATAAATCTCCCTTAGATCGTGATACATTTTCGTAGAACCTGGGTATACAAAATACCTAGAATTATGAGCCTATGCCATTACCCTTTCCCGGAGATCCTCCATACCCGGAACACATAATCTCCCCTGACACCGTAGGACACCGTCATCATCGCCGAGTGAAAAAGCTGTGGTCTTGTGATTTAGAATTGCCTCTCTCAACTGTACCAATGTTGGATCACTGAATTGCTTTTCCTTGACTTTCGCTACAAGTGAATATTCAGCTCCGTTACGCACCACAACATTCCCTTCATCTGAGGCCGAAAGACAGACCCCCAGACTGGCCAACTTAAAAGCCTCCTGAGCCAAAGGCCTCCGACCTGCTTCTAAATGAGCCAAGCTCCCCATAGATTTCTTACTAAGAGCGTCGGCCACCACATTCGCCTTCCCTGGATGGTACAAAATGTTCATATCATAATCCTTGAGAAATTCCAACCATCTCCGCTGCCTTAAGTTCAGCTCCTTCTATTTGAATAAATATTGAAGACTCTTGTGGTCTGTGAACGCGTCCACATGAACCCCATAAAGATAATGCTGCCAGATCTTCAATGCGAACACAACCACTGCGAGTTCCAAATCATGCGTCGGATAATTCTTCTCGTGATTATTGAGTTGCCTAGAAGCATACGCTATAACCTTACCACATTGCATCAACACACACCCCAAACCAACCCTCGAAGCATCGCAGTAAACCACAAACTCCTCTGCACCTTCTGGAAAGGTCAACATCGGCGCCGAAGTCAATCTCGATTTCAATTCCTGGAAACTCCTCTCACAAGCATCGAACTACTAGAACTTAATCACTTTTTGCGTCAACTTAGCTAATGGGGAGGCGAGAGTGGAGAATCCCTCCACGAACCTTCGATAATATCCAGATAAACCAAAGAAAATGCGGATCTCCATCGGGGTCATTGGTCTAGGCTAATCCTTTACTGCTGTGATCTTTTGGGGATCAACCCGAATTCCTTCCCAGGAGACAACATGGCCCAAAAAGGTAACTGACTCTAGCCAAAACTCACATTTCGAGAACTTTGCATACAATTGGTGCTGCTGAAGAGTCTGTAGAACTGCCCTGAGGTTATTAGCATGATCTACCTGACTTTGCGAATACACAAGAATATCATCGATAAAGACTATCACAAAAGAATCAAGAAATGAATTGAAAACCCGATTCATAAGGTCCATAAAAGCTGCTGGGGCGTTGGTTCCGACCGCCCCACCTTTTCATTTCTTGATCGATATAAAACCAAATGGTCGAGGGCTCTTTTTTAGTGATTTCCCCCTGACCTCAATGAGAGTTCGCAAATGGCGCCATAGCCAACACTCTATCTAAAAACCATTCTTTCTTTAAGGCCGGTAGGGGGAACCTTCCGCATGAAAGCGAAAGAAAGCCTAAAAGACATTACCAAATATTCGAAGTGCCCATAACGAGTCCTGAAGGCGGTCTTAGGGATATCCTGCTCTCTGATCTTCAACTGGTGATACCCGGACCGTAAATCAATGTTTGAGAAAAACCTAGCACCTTGCAGTTGGTCGAATAAATCATCAATTCGAGGCAATGGGTACTTGTTTTTAATGGTGACCCGGTTGAGTTGCCGATAATCAACACACATTCGTAGAGACTCATTGTTCTTTATGACAAAAAGAACCGGTGTGCCCCAAGGCGACACACTTGGGCGAATGAAACCCTTGTCTAGAAGATCTTTCAACTGCTCCTTTAACTCCCTCAATTCTGCTTGCGCCATTCTGTATGGTGGAATAGATATTGGTTGAGTGTCTGGCAATACATCAATCCCAAAATCGATCTCTCTATCTGGGGGAATTCCGGTCATCCGAAAATACTTCAAGAAACTCATTCACAACAGGCACGGATTCGGGAGTAGGCACCTCTGAAGTGGTGTCAGAAACCTAGACCAAATGGTAGATGCACCCTTTCCTGATCATCTTTGAGGCCTTAAGATAGGAAATAAATCTACCCCTTGGCACAATATTATTCCCCTCCCACTCGATAACTGGTTCATTATAAAACCCAAGCCTCATAATTCTGGTTCGGTAGTCGAGTTTAGCAAAGCATGAGTAGAGCCAATCCATTCCCATGATAACATAAAAAATCTACCATTCATAGCTCAATAAGATCGGTCGTGGTATCCCGACCACACACCGTGACAACACAATTCCTATAAACTCGCGCGACCGTAATAGAATTACCAAGCGGAGTCGACACTGAGAACGGCTCATGATGCTGTTCCGGTTCTTTCCCAAAACGTGAAGCAATAAATGGAGTAACATATGACGAAGAAGACCCGGGATCAATAAGAGCATAAACATCACATGATTGAACAGTCAGAATACCTGTGACAACATCTGGAGAAGCCTCCGTACTATGACGACCACTCAAGGCATAAAACCAAATGGGTCCCCCTTGACCCCGTGCTCCACCCCTAGCTGCACTCCGCCCTGCTGGAGCTGGAGGGCCGCGGGCTAGAGGGCATGGTGAAGATGTAGCGGCTGACGAACTGGATAGCTGAGCAGTACCTCTACCCGTGCCCTGTCTAGGTGCACGACAGTCTCGCTGAACATGGCCTCTCACTCCGCATCTATAGCATACCGGTATATCCAAGTAACAGGGCTCAGAATGAAACCTCCCACACTTGGGGCATGGGTCCTGCCGCTGTTGCTGGAACCTCCCACCTGAACGACCCGACAGGAACCTCCTGCTACCTGAACCTGGTCCAAAGCGACCTCCCTACTGATAATTGTTCCCTGATAGCGGGGCACTGGCTGAGGACTAAGAAAAGACTGGGATGGCCCTGATGACCCTCTCCTAAGGACTGATCTCCCGCCTCCAACTAAACTCCCAGGGTTGCCCGCTGACCGGGTCTTACTACTACTCTCACTCTCCATTATTATCTTTAATTTCCGAGCCTCCGTAGCCTGGGCGAATCCCATAATCTTCCCATAATTCATATCTGAATGCAGAGAAACTGTGGCGGCTTCATTAATAACCATGGGTCCAAGGCTCTAAAAGAACCAGCGAACTCTAGCCTCCATAGTCGACACCATGTGGATAGCATATTTGGACAGGCGCACGAACTCCATGTGGTATTCCCACACACTCATGTTGCCCTGCTTAAAGACCTCAAACTCTGTGGCACGGGCTGCCATAGTCTCGGCAGGCAAGAAATGATCCATGAAGTCATCTACAAACTCATCCCACCTCGCCGAAGGGCTCCCTTCCCCATGGGGATCCTCCCACATCTTGAACCACAAATACGCCGCTCCCTTCAAATGGTAGGAAACTAACTCAACCCCCTCTATCTCAGTATCCTTCATAACTCGAAGGGTCTTGTACATCTCGTCAATAAACTCTTGAGGATCAGCCTCTAGTCAGTGCCTGTGAACTCTGGAGGGGCTAACCGTAGAAACTGGTTGACTCTGGAACCTGAAGAATCCCCTTGCTCGCTAGAGGACATAGGGGCATCATTTGATCTTTGGGCCTGAGCAGCCACCAACTGGGTCAACATCTGAATAGCTCCCCTATGGTCCCCATCAGAGATACCGGGACCAGAAGCTGGGGCTGTGGAAGGATCAGGAACATCGGCGAGAGGGACTGCAGTACCCTCCGCTGGGGCAGGAATAAGAAGAGTCTGGCCAGGAACGAAAGAGTCAGGCTGGTTCATGGTCGGGGGATCATTCTCACTCGCACCATCAGATAGGGAATTTAGGACCACTCCTGGGGTGGCATTGGCCTCTAGGCCGAGTCGAGCTCTCTTCTTGGGTTCCATTTCACTAAAAGTTGTAACAATGCACGAGTTAGATAAAGACATCCTCACCTTCCACTTCATCGCACGATACAGAATAACAATGAAGGGTAGTTTTTCCTAAATGTCCATGCAACCCCCTAATTATAGATGTGGGCGACAACACACCGATAGAGAAAGGATCTACTAGACACGGCTCCGAGACATCCTAGGATACTTTTAAAAACCTTAGGCTCTAATACCAAGTTTGTCACGCCCTAAAATCGAGGGACGAGACCGGCGCCTAACCGGATGATCCCGGTCAAGCGGACCTGGTTTGCCTTTCCTACCCAGCGCGTCACCCCGTGTTCATAACATACATTATTTATATGAAACAGTGAGATAAGTTTAAAAGTGTGTGATTACCACAATAATTCCAATTTTTCTCATTTAACATTATTATACTAGATTTCCCCAAAACATTCATAATAGATACAACATTCCCGATACGGACCACGATTACGAGCAAATACAACCACTATATATATATATATATATATATACACAACCCACATAGTGTCTACGGAGCCTCTAAGAATACTAGGATTTTTCATAGACTTGCCGGCAACAAGGCCCCGACTATACCTTTAGAGACACAACATATACAAAAGAAGATGATATAGACTACACACAGCCCCGAGAGGAAGTGGGGCTCACCGGAACTGCTGAAGGGATGAAGAAAAGGCACCACTATCGGCGGTCGGAGCTACTTGCTATGGAACCACCTACATCCATATAAAAGATGTAGCGCCCCAGGCAAAAGGGACGTTAGTACCGTTGAATAGTACTAGTTTGTATGAACAAACTTCACTCTATGTAGAATCAAACAGTGCATAGATAGGAGACAGTCAGGGAAACCAAACAAATACTACACAGTAACACCGAAAACACAATGAGAGTTTCACAGTTCTTTATTTCAATTACTCTCCTGTTGCGGCGCGCAACCCGATCCCACCGTACAATCATATTCCACCCTTATTACTTCTCAACATATCACCCTTATTCCTCCTGTTGTGGCGCGCAACCCGATCCCACCGTACAATCATATTCCACCCTTATTACTTCTCAACATATCACCCTTATTCCTCCTGTTGTGGCGCGCAACCCGATCCCACCGTACAATCACATTGATAACAACAACAACCAACAATTCAATAACAAGGATTTCTATCATCAGAGTATAAATTCATAACAACCAAACAACCATGTGAAATCAAGGCACAATAACCTTTACCAACCATGAAAACAACCATAATTTGCTACACAACCTTTAGCACTTTGATACATTCAACAATTGGGTCCTTTATCATTTCGTTCATTTAGTAGCACTTCCTTTCATACCGAGATATTCAAGCACATGATAGAGTAACTACAAAGAATCACACTTCACAAACTCACATAGCATGGTGGCATGGAAATCAACTAGCGCATTCAGAGAACAGAACCCTTCATCTCATCACAATGGGACATCTAATTCAAATACAATCAAACCAGGAATACATACCGAGTGTTCAGACACTAACAAGGCGACTCTACAAAGATTAAAGTTAGCTAAACATACCTCGAATTGGAATTTCTCCTTAATTTCTATCACAAATCACCGGACCGCCTAGCACCGTCAATCTAATTCAGAATGTGACACATTTAACTTAGAATTGGGAATCATGAACATAACTTGAACTCATTTGGGCATTTAATCAAATGCTTCGTGATCCCTTAGATTGACTAACCCCCTTTTTGTGAAATATTACTCTAACTCACTCCCCTCTACTAGATTGTGACAAATCATATACATGTATGCAAGGTCTTACACTCTCGTCTTCAAGAACCAACCCATGCGTGTCCCATTTTAACTAAATTATAAGAATTAAATGGAAATGGGGTGGGGACTTACCTCTTATGGTGAAGAAGATGATGACTACTCAAAAATTTCCAGGCCTGAGTAGAGGCGGTGGACTGATTTGATGAAGAAGATGGCTTTCTCTCACTAAACTCACTCTCCCTTCTCTCTATTTTAGTCAGATAGACGATAAAATGAAATGGGTAGGGCTTATATTAGGCTGGGGGTCGGGTATGAAAATTAGAAATTAGAAGCCCAAAGTAGGAAATGCGGTCAGGAATGCAATCGCATTCCTGCTATGCGGTCCGCATTCCTGTCCCATAAGTGGCCCTCAGCTGGACCAAAATGGGAAAAAGACTGCCCAGGTATGCAACCACTATGCGATTTGCATACCTGTTATGCGATCGCATAGTGCGTCGCATAACCTCCGCCTCAAAATGGAGGTGCAAGAATGCGACAACTATGCGGCACACATTCCCAAAATGTGATTGCATCTTTGGACGCATAGCTGTCCTCAAAATGGACAATAACTGTCCAGGTATGCGACCACTATGTGATCCGCATACCTGATCTGCGATCGCATAGTGGATCGCAGATCCGCGCAATTCTGAAAAATTTAATCTTTTCAATCCTAGGGTACGTTTTACTCAAATGGTCCATTTTAAGAATTTCTACAGTTATAACAACATTGGGGCCTATCCGGGCATCATTATTAGTTAAGAAATTTTTTACGGGTCTTTACATTACCGACAACATCACCTACACCGCCTCCTAACAACACCATAACTGTAGAAAATCCTCAATCTGGATTAGCGAACTCAGGAAGTGTGGGTACACCTAACGAATCCCTTGAAGCAAGACCAGGTATATCCAATAACCCAGAATTACAATATTTATTACTAACCTTGCAGAAACAGGTGAAGGAACAAAACGATCGAATCGAAAAAATTCCTAGAGTACCACCTGTTATCAAAGGCATTGACGTTGATAGATATTCTCAACAACCTTGGAAACCAAGTGCAGCACCCTTGCCTATTCCTAAGAAATTCAAGATGTCTGACGTTCCCAAGTATGACGGGACAACTGACCCACACGATCGTGTAACTGCTTTTACCACTGCAGTAAAAGGCAACGACCTCACTAAATAAGAAATTGAGTCAGTACTAGTCAAGAAGTTTGGAGAAACACTCACTAAAGGAGCATTAACCTGTTATTCTCTTTTACCTGAAAACTCTATGGATTCTTTTGCTGAGCTTGCAGATTCTTTTATAAAAGCGCATTCCGGTGCATAAAAAGACAAAAAAATAATGGAGGATATATTCAAAATAAAACAGGGAGACACGGAGTTGCTTCATGAATTTGTAGACAGGTTCCAACGCGAAAGAATGATGCTAACAAGGGTACCTGACAATTGGGCAGCCATGGCATTTGCAAGCAATTTAAATGACAAAAGTTCAGAAACCACGAGAAGGCTCAAAGAAAGCTTAAGAGAATTTCCCGCTACAACATGGAACAATGTCTATAACATGTATAGTACCAAGCTGCAAATAGATGAGGATACCATTGCCCAATCAAAAACTGAAGATCGAACCAGTTCTAGAAGCTCTGAACCGGAAAGGAGAACAGGTAAGAGGAGGTACGACCCTTATATGGGACCCTCAGAACGAGAAACTCGTTCCAGTTTTGAAAATGTTCGATCAGAATACAGACCATCAAATAGAGATACGGGCTCGTCCTCATCAAGATCCAGAAAGGATCGGGATGAACGAAGCAGATATAACACAAGAATTGGAGAGCACAATTTCAATGTAAGTACTTATGAACTAATTGCAGTACTGAGAAATATGGGCGATAAGGTTAGATGGACCAAAGAAATGAGGTCGAACCCAAATAAGAGGAACCCAGACTTCTGGTGTGAGTTCCATAATGACCATGGACACAGAACGTCAGACTACAGATTTTTCCTAGGTGAGGTAGAACAATTATTAAAACAGGTCTACCTAACAGAATTGTTTAGTGAAAAAGGTAAGCAGGCATATATGAAGAACAGGCAGGTGCCACCAAAACCACCATCTCCAAAATGAAAAATCAACGTAATACACGGAGGTGAGGAGGTAAACGGAGTAGTCTGTAAAAGAACCACAAAATTCATAATTACACACGGGAAGCGAATTCGTGAAGATTTGGAAGCAGACAACATATCATTCGACGATGCAGATATCAACGGATTAATAATCCCACACAATGACGCACTGGTAATATCCTTACTTATACATGACACTAACGTAAAAAGAGTATTGATTGATCTAGGTAGCTCAGTTAACATTATCCTATCAAGAGTTGTGAAAGAAATGCTAATGGAGGATCAAATAATCCCAAAAGCACAAGCCTTATCTAGGTTTGACAACTCTAAGGTCTTAACAAAAGGGGAAATTGAGCTTAGCACTTATGCAGAGGGAGTAATCAAAAATACTAGCCTCCAAGTCATTGATACTGACATGGCCTACAACGTAATCATGCGGAGACCATGGATCCATGACATGAGAGTGGTACCATCTACCCTACATCAGGTAATCAAATTCCCTTCCGATTGGGGAATTCAACAGATTCGAGGCGATCAGTAAACCTCAAGGATTATAACTTCTGTTGTACATTATAACAAAGAAAGAAGAAGCGGAAGAATCAAAAGATAAGGAAACCACTCAGGCAAGTACGGTTGCACAAACAGGGACGGAAAAATTATTGCTCAAACAGGTACGACAGATGATAGCCACGAGAAGGTGAACCAGGTCACCTCGGAAGAAATACCAAAACATACGGACATGGATTCTAGACCTGATGTCATTCAGGAACTAGAAGAGGATAAATATATCAAAACAACTACGGAAGAGCTCGAAGATGTTCCACTGTTCGAACAAAAGCCTGAACAAAAAGTCCACATAGGCACGAGGCTAAGTCCCAGCAGAAGAGGTAAGTTAGTTGATTATTTAAAAGCTAACGCAGATTGCTTTTCTTTGTTCTATTTAGACATGACAGGTATCCCACCAGAAGTGATGACTCATAAACTAAATGAAGATCCATCCTTCGTGCCTGTCAAGCAAAAGAAAAGAAAGCAAGGACAATTCAAGAACCAAGTGATCGACGATGAGGTACAAAAACTCTTGAAAATTGGTTCAATACGTGAGGTAAAATATCCTAATTGGTTAGCCAATACTGTAGTGATACCCAAAAAGAACGGTAAATGGAGAGTATGCGTAGATTACACAGATTTAAATAAAGCATGCCCTAAAGATTCATTTCCATTACCACACATAGATCACATGATTGATTCCACTGCATGCCACGAATTGTTAAGCTTTTTAGATGCATACTCTGGTTATAATCAGATAAAAATGGATCCCTCAGACGAGGAAAAAACTTCCTTTATTACAAACAGGGGGACTTATTGTTACAAAGTCATGCCTTTTGGCCTGAAAAACGCTGGAGCCACATATCAAAGGCTAGTGACCAAGATGTTCCAGGAACATCTGGGAAAGACGATGGAGGTTTACATCGACTACATGTTGGTAAAATCAACATAAACGGAAGATCATTTCCAGCATCTTTCAATTACCTTCGATATTTTACGCAGGTATAATATGAATCTGAATCTAGAAAAATGCGCCTTTGGCGTAGAATCAGGTAAGTTTTTGGGTTTCCTTGTGTCAAATAGAGGAATAGAAGTAAATCCTGCTCAAATTAAAGCTATTGATGAAATACCCAATATACTTACAAGCAAAAAAGAAGTGCAAAGACTAACATGAAGAATTGCATCCTTGGGGAGATTTATATCCAAGTCTTCGGAAAAGAGTTTTAGATTCTTTTCAGTTCTTAAAAAACAGAATCCGTTCGAACGGACTGAGGAATGTCAACAGGGTCTCAAAGATCTAAAGGCATATTTATCAAAACCCTCGTTGCTATCAAAACCAAAAGAAGGGGAAAGGTTGTAGTGCAGTACTGCATAATTCCTGAAGTAGAAAAAGAGTTACAACTCTTTAACGGGGCTAATCCAGGTATATGGATCCTATTTACTAATGGCTCCTCTAATGTAAAAGGAGCTGGCTTGGGAATAGTTTTAATATCACCCACGGGTGAAACGATATGGCAAGCTATTTAATGTTTCCCATAACTAACAATGAAGCAGAGTATGAAGCTATCATTATAGGACTTGAACTGGCACTGGAACTCTCAATCGAGCAAATCGTGATCAAAAGTGACTCTCAACTGGTAGTAAATCAGATGCAGGGGACTTATATCGCAAGAGAGACTCGTATGCAACAATACTTGGAAAAGGCACAAGACATGGTAAGATAAATTCCAATCATGGAAAATTATGCAAATACCCAGGGAGGAAAATGCAGAACTGGATGCATTAGCTAACCTTGCAGCAGTTGCAGAAGTGTCAAACAAAGACAATACAATTGTCATTCACTTATTTCAGTCAGCGATCGACCGGGATAAAAATGAGGTAACATTTAACAATTAAACCTAGGATTGGAGAAATGAAATTTTAAACTTTTTGCAGAATGGTACCGTACCTGAAGATAGAAAAGCAACTCAAGCACTACGCCGAAAAGCTACACGGTACTGCCTCATTCGCAATGCTCTGTACCGCAAAATGTCCGGAGGTCCCTTACCAAAATGCCTTGGACCCAATCAAATAGCGTTCGTGATGAAGGAAGTCCACGAAGGACACTATGGAAATCATGCAGGAGCAAGATCTTTAGTCAAAACCCTAATCAGAGCAGGGTACTATTGGCCCAAAATGGAAGAAGGGGCTGAAATTTTCGTAGCTAAATGCGACAAGTGCCAACGGTTTGCTAATAACATGCATCGACCGGCAGAGTTACTCAACCCAGTGGTATCACCATGGCCATTTATGAAATGGGGCATGTACATAGTAGGACCTTTTCCCCCAGCTAAAAGAAAGGTACAATTCTTACTCGTGTTAACTGATTATTTCACAAAATGGGTGGAGGCAGAAGCTTTTAAACATGTGCGTGAAAAAGAAGTGAAAAGCTTCATATGACGAAATATAATATGCCGCTTTGGAATACCTAAGGAGATCGTATGTGATAATGGTCCGCAATTCATAGGCTCTCAAATCACGGAATTCTTCGAAAGTTGGCAAATCAAATAAATCACTGATCACCATATCACCCCGTGGCTAATGGGCAAGCAGAGTCAACGAACAAAGTTATTGTCAACAACGTAAAGAAACGGTTAGAGAAAGCCAAAGGAAACTGGACTGATGAGTTACCAGTAGTAATATGGGCTTACAAAACGACTGCAAAAATAGCCACGGGAGAAACTCCATTCGTGCTTGTTTACGGATCAGAGGCTTTGATACCGGTGGAAATTGGCGAACCAAGCACAAGGTTTACAACAACAACGGAAGAAAGAAATAACGACGAGTTGAGAACCAATTTTGACTTTCTCGAGCAAAGAAGAGAAGTTGCGCTAATACGTATGGCAGCTCAAAAACAAATCATAGAGCGATATTACAACAGAAAAGCTCACCTCAGATATTTCAAAATTGGAGACTTCGTTCTCAAAAAAGTCTTCCAGTCAACGAAAGAAGCTGGTGCGGGAAAGCTAAATCCAAATTGGGAAGGACCTTACAAGTCCGTGGCATTGTTGGGAAAGGCGCTTATGAGCTGGAGGCTATGGACGACAGGATCTTACCAACCAGTTGGAATGCCGTCCACTTGAAGAAGTATTACTTCTAAGGAAAAGGAATACCCCCATTCAGGTATCACTACGTTCGATTTTACTTTTGTACAGTTAAATTATACTAACCATTTTAGATGATAGGAAAAAAGCCAACCCATCACCAGATGATGATATTAGACCTGCAAAGATACAAGGAAGTAACTGAATTCCCGGTCTAGGGTTACAACTTTCAGATGGACGTTATAAAGGGTTAAGCAGTCATCATCTAAAAAATTATATACCTTCGAGTCCCGTATGTTTTTCCTTTTTAGGAAAAGGACATCAAGGAAGAAATAGTCAAGTGCTCGAGATTTCATTCTTCACAGCTCAAACACTTTGGGGAATATACAGTATGGAAGGCAAAGCTAAAGCAAATAAGACTACAAAAAGTCAAAAGCTCAAGCTTGAAAGATCCATCTTCCCAACAAGTCAAGTATTACGAGAAAAATCAAAAGAGCCAAACACTCAAAATACAAAGCTTGATTCAAAAAACCTTCAAAAAACATATTCGTGAATGTAAACGAATGTTCAGGTTAAAGGCAAAATATTAGTTACGAGGTAGAAATGCAAATATTTGTACTTATTAAGAAAACTGTTGTAACTGAAAACAATTATGGATAAAGATCATTATCCTCGTACATATTCAAAAAACTGTTATATTACGGATGAAAAATCATTATCCTCGTACCTATTCAAAAAATTGTTATTAACGAAAAACAGTTACAGATGAAAAAGCATCACCCTCGTATTTATTAAGAACTGTTGTCAATGAAAACAGTTACGGGTAAAAATTCATACCCTTATAAAAAACAGTTATAAACAGAAACAATTATTCCCTTGTATTAACACGAAAAAATTGTTGCAAAAAAAAAAATAGTTATATAAATGAAAACAGTTACGAAATCCTTGTACTTATTCAGAAAATTGTTATAAATAAAAATAATTACGGATGAAAGATCATTATCCTCGTACCTATTCAAAAAACTGTTATAAACGAAAAACAGATACGGATGAAAAAGCATCACCCTCGTATTTATTAAAAATTATTGTCAATGAAAACAATTACGGTTAAAAATTCATACCCTTATAAAAAACTGTTATAATTAGAAACAATTATTCCTTGTATTAACTCGAAAAAACTGTTGCAAAAGAAAAACAGTTATGAAGTACAAGTTTATATCAAATCTATTGAAATAAAAAATAGTTGCAAAATGAGTTATAGACGATACGCAAACACATGAGAAATGTTACGAAAGTTCATTACAAAAACATTATTTAAAAACATTGTTAAAGACATGTGAAAAATTCCTATCTCTCTATTGCATATTTACACCACTATGAAGTTGAGACGTCTTCTTCATTAAATGTCAATCAAAAAAGGGCCTCTTTCATAAACCATGCCTATTACGGAAAGGCACGAATAATCTAAGCATTTTATAAATGCAAAACTTAGAGGTAAACCAAAAACCTCAAAAATAAAGCATGCAAAAACTTAAAAGAGTGAAAAAAAAAACTCGAAGGAAACTGAAGTCATGCTAGCATTAATGGCAAAATAAACTAAGAGTTACCTTAGTCTAAGCCATATTAATTTTTACATTAGGTGCCCCAAAGTTGTCAGTTGGGGACTTAAAGGATCAAATCTTTACCCCCGATGGGACTGGGGTAACCACCAATTGTAACAAGAAAAAAAGAAGAAGAGAGAACCAAGTTCTTGAAAATCTTTCTAGATTGAGGGGGGGGGGGGTTGTTTTCACTGGCAGGAGGAGCAACTTGGGATGAAGAGACATGAGCAGCAAGAACCTCATCTTCAGGTTAAGAGAGATTTTGACTTTGTTGAGACTTCTCAATGGTCTCCTTGGTTTTTGCAATTTTGGCTTTCAAGTCAAAACCCTCTTGGCCCATTTTCGTCAATGTGTCGAGACGACAGTTCATATAAGCCCAGCTAACATCGATGGCTGCTTTGTATTCAAGAGCTTCATAATCTTTCTCCCACAGCTCAACTTCAGCTCTTAATTCATCCATCGCAGTCACGGCAGCATCATGAGAGGCCTTTAAATGAGCGAGAGACCTTTCCAGGAATTGAACTTTCTCCAAAGAGTTGCGGAGATCTTCCTGGGTTTGAGTGAGTGATTGAACAAGTTCACCCGAATACTCCTCCTTCTGGTCTAATAAGACCTTCAAGATCCTGATCTCTTTAGAGGCACGGGACAACTGTTCTGCGAATGAAGACTCTAAGACGCTCTTTTCCTTACCTGCCTGGTTCGAAGACACCTTCTCAACGGCCAACTCTGCTGCCATAACCCTCACTTGCTGCTCCAAGGTACACTTTTTTTTCCACAGCTTCCATGTCAAGTTGTAAGCTCTCATATTGCTTTTTTCAATTATCTGCCTCAATACGCAAATCCCTTGCTGCCTGCTCCATTTGAGAAACCCTCTTCATTAAATCTCTGCCTACAAGATTGATTTACAAAATAAGATAGATTAGATACGGATAGAATGTAAATAAATATAAGCAAAGGAAATCAAATTTCATGTAACGACCCGACCGGTCGTTTCATGTATTATGACTTGTAGGTGTGGTCGGAATTGAACTTCGAGAAGTTTAGAGTTAATTGGAAAGAAAATTTTCATTTCGGAAGCCTTAAGTTGGAGAAATTTACTAAGATTGGGATTTTTCGGAATCGAGATTTGAAAGTTCCAGCAGGTTCGTATGATGATTTTGGACTTGGGTGTATGTTCGGATCGAGTTTTGGATAACCCGGAAGTGTTTCTAAGTATATTATGGAGGATAGCATTTTAGAAGAATTTCATAAATTTGGGTTGGAAGGCAATTTAGTGTTATAGATGTCCGTTTGGGATTCCGAGCCCGGGAATAGCTTCGTATGGTGATTCTGAAGTTGGGAGCGTGATCAGAAGTGAATTCAGATGTCTGTAGGTTATTTTGAAGTCATTTGGCTAAAGATAGGAATTTGAAGGTTTTTGAGAAATCTGACCGGAAGTGGAAATTTTGATATCAGGGTCGGAATGCGATTCTGGAAGTTGGAGCAGGTCTGCATTGTCAAATATGACTTGTGTGCAAAATTTGGAATCAATCGGACGTGATTTGATAGGTTTCGGCATCGGATGTGGAAGTTTGAATTTCTAAGTTCATGAAGATTGAATTGGAGAGAAATTCATTGTTTCAATGTTATTGGATGTGATTTGAGGCCTCGAGCAAGTCTGTATTATGTTTTGGGACAGGTTGGTGTGATTGGATAGAGTCCCGGGGGCCTCGGGAGGATTCCGGTGGTTAACAGATCAAAATTTGAAGTTGAAGAAGTGGTGTGACCGCACCTGCGAGGCTTTGGCCGCAGGTGCGAAGTTTGGCAGGAAGCTGCAGGTGCGAAGTTTGGAAGGAAGCCGCAGGTGCGGGCTCTTGGGAGCACCTGCGGGAGCGCAGGTGCGAGGTATGGACTGCAGGTGCGGAAATGAGGTCTGGGCAGATTGTTTTAAAACGAGATTTTGGCCATTTCTTCATCCTTTCACTTGGTGTGGGCGATTTTTGGAGAGCTTCAAGAAGAGAATTTCGTCATCTATGTCAAGGTAAGTTGTTTCTACTCATTCTTAGTTAAATACAAGGTTTATGCTTGGATTTGAATATGAAAAATTATGGAAAATTGGGAATTTTGAAAGAAACCTAGAAATTTGGTAATTTGGATTTTTACCACGAATTGAGCATGAATATTAGAGTAAATTGTATATTTGAGCTAGTAAGACTACGGGTAGAGTTTATCTTCGAGAAATTTCGGATCTCGGGCACGTGGGCCTGAGGGCATTTTGGTTAATTCCTTGAGCGGAGAAGGGAGTTTATATAATTTTAATTGTTAACAAATATTAGAGTATATTTTCATTGGTTTGTCGTTATTTTGATAGTTTTGGGGCGTTGTACATCAATTGGAGTCGTTGGAAGGGCATGGGAGCCGGTTATAGAATTTAGGAGCGAGGTAAGTCTCCTTTCTAACTTTGTGAGGGGGAATTGTCCCCATAGGTGAACTAATTAATTATGTGCTACAAATTGTGGGGGCTATGTACGCACGAGGTGACGGGAGTCCGTGCACTAATATGCTTATGTCCGGGTAGCCTAGGATCCACTAGCATGCT
Source organism: Nicotiana rustica (assembly GCA_005239535.1). Taxonomy (NCBI): domain Eukaryota; kingdom Viridiplantae; phylum Streptophyta; class Magnoliopsida; order Solanales; family Solanaceae; genus Nicotiana; species Nicotiana rustica. The sequence goes on from ML444152.1 coordinate 62,661, forward strand.
TTACTTGCTGTACTTGAAACTTTATTGATAAAATGAGGTTGTCTAATATCATTGAACTAGTAAATGAATATTTAGGAAGGTTAAACTTCATTTTCTTAATCATGTAAAAAGAGAATTTATCCTTTCTTCGGCTAAATATTCCTTGACGAATTCCCGAGGTATTACTTGAATGTGAATATTTATATGGGTACCCGAGTCGCAGGTATGATTCGCGAGCGGGGTAACTCTATTATTTATATGTAACCGCGTCGCATGTATGATTCGCGAGCGGGGTAAATCCTCCTACCACACTCTTATGGGATCGGGTCGTTCGCCTCGGCAAGACTTATGTACCACACTCTTATGGGATTGGGTCGTTCGCCTCGGCAGGACTTATGTACCACACTCTTATGGGATCGGGTCGTTCGCCTTGGCAGGACTTATGCACCATACTCTTATGGGATCGGTCCGTTCGCCTCGGCAGGACTTATGTACCACACTCTCATGGGAGCGGTCAGTTCACCTCGGCAGATTAATAGATGCATCTATGGTTCGTGTTGTTCAACCCTTCGACAGTGCACAATTTACTTTTACGTTGGATCGGGTCGTACGCCTCGGCATTTCCTGGGTACTTACTATATTTCCTTGAATTGTGCGTAATGTTTGGCTAGAAGCCAGTGTACCTGAGGGTTCTCCCCCTTAATTAAAGTATAACAACCTATTTGGGTGAAACCGTATCTATGTATACATTTTATTTACGGGTGGAAATTGCTAAATGAGATCTGAGTAAATCGTAAGGAGGAAATCGTACTATGTGATTTATTCTCGTTTGTTATATACCTTTACTCTGTTTCATATTTATTTATTTTGTTACTATACCATATAATTATTGACCTCTAGCTAGTGTCAAAGTTGACCTCTCGTCACTAACTCTCTGAGGTTAGGGGGATACTTATTGAGTACACGTTGTTTTCGTACTCATGCTACACTTGTTGTGCATTTTTGTTGCACAGGTACTTTCATAGCAATATGGTTGATTTGGAGACTTAGACGAGCTGCAGCAACTGGAGGCGACCCGCAGCCGGCAGAGTCTTCCTCTATGTATTGTATTTTCATTTTATTCCTTGTCCAATTTGTATTTCGGACAAGCTTTGTAGTATTTGTAAAATTCATAGAAATTGCTCATGTACTTGTGTCACCAGGTTCTGGGAGGTGTTTGGGATTCAACTTAATAAGTTGAATGATTTGCCTATCGTATTTATTTAATAAATTTTTATTCGCTCATTGGGTTGTAAGTGAAAGGTAACGTTTTCGAAAAATGTTAAAACAATAATTTATTTCAACTAATTAATGATTTGTTTGCCTGACGGTGGTGTCCGCCGCTATCACGACCTTAATAAATTTTGGGTCGTGACAACATGGTATCAGAGCACTAGGTTCCTTTAGGTTTCACGAGTCATGAGCAAGTCTAGTAGAGTTTTGCGGATCGGTACGGAGACGTCTGTACTTATCTTCGAGAGGCTCCATGGCTGTTAGGATTAGTTCCCTTCTTGATTCCTCATCATGCGATTTGATTCCTTTAAGGCTTATGCCTATGTTTCTTCCTACTCAATCTTATGAGTTGCGAAGCGCTTGCTATGAATCAGGAATTTGAGGAATTTTAATGATACTAGGGATGTGGTGCGGGGTGTTTTTCCCGGCGAAGTTGATTGAGGCTATTGTCGTTGTTCCGCGGAGGTGTAATATGTTATTTCAACTAGCAGATGTGATTGTGGGAACTTTGAGGTTGTGCTCAGGTTGTGATGGTGCTTGCGATTAGTTATCGCGCGATGTTGATATGATGGTAGAATGCTTGCCCATATGTCGGGGTAATGAATGGCTTGAAGGGAGGTCTTTTCAGAGCGTAAGTTCGAGATTTCAATATTTTAGTTCTGGCGGAGGAAGGGCAACTGGGCTATGAACGTGCAAGTCTAGGGGATAAAGTAATAAGACTTGATGTTGTCAAGCGAGGTGGAGTTTCCTCTGTGATGTGGTATCGCTGTTCTTGGTCGAATGGAATGTGTTAAGTCCGTCGGTGTTATGGTTCTTCAGTTGCATTGGGTCATAGTGTTGTGAAGTAGTATTGAAGAAACGGCTGTTATAAACTGTGGTGTGCGGTGGTTCAAGTATTGAATGAGTATTTCTAATGAAGGCAACTCGAGAAAGATGATCTTCGGGGAGTCGAAGTTAGGGTGATCTACTGGTTCAGGTGTTGCAAAGAATGATATTGAATTGAGGCCACAATTTTGAAGCATGCAATGAAGGAAGACATGTGAGAAGTGTCAGGTGGCAGCTAAATATCTAAAATGCCAGGCATGAGAGACAAAAGTCGGGTAGTTGCTCAAAGGAATGAGTTTAACTAAAGTGGGGGAGTGGCAGCGTAGCATACGAGTTCAGTGGTAAGACAGCTGCCTATCTTGAGGAAAGTTTTGGAGTGATTTTAGAGTTTAGGGTACGGTGATTGGGTCCTCGAGCTTAAGTTGAAATGTGGGTTATTTCAGCGAAAGGTTGGATACAACAGAGATGAGTTATCAGGAATGAAGAAGGATGCAATGTGGCGATGAGTTTGAAGATATTGTCGCGCATTTAGTAGATGTCCATTAGGAGCGGATGGACTGGTAAAGTTAATGAAGGAGAATAGGTTTAGGATGGGGTGTTGACGTTGTAGAGAGTGTGAAATACAACATTGTTGGAAGGTGTCAGTTGGTGATTTCCACAGGTGGGTTATCTCCTGTGAGTAGGTTAGCGGTTCTATGGTTGGAAAGTTTCTGCGAGGAATCCTAGTGGCTATTCGGTAAGAGGTAGAATGTGTGGATGGTGCTAGAGAATTTGAGTATTTAGGGAATGCTAACAAGAGAATTTAGAAAATCTTTGGTGGGGTCCAGAGTGGTGCAAGGGATTCAGGCTAAGTGGGAGAGTCCCACCGCCTGCAAGTGGGCTGCAAGATTATCTTCTCATGGGGGTTGCAGATTGTCAGCGTATTGGCAAGTTATTTCAGCTAAGGGGAAGGGAGTAAAATAGTAATTGTGCATGGGATTCGATGAATGTGTGTAAAAGTTGGCCTTATTGGGCCAGAGTTAGGCTTGGGAAGATTCAGAATTTATGCTTAAGGCATAGGCGAGTTGTAAGGGTAGTGACTCAGTCACGTGCTTCAGTAAGAAGGTGTTCATGTGCTAGAAGAACGTTGGAGTTGAATGTATTCGGGGCCAGCCAGAGTGGGTGACTCTCAATAGTGGTCCTAATGAATTCGAAGGCTAAGAATGCGGTGTTTAAGGGTTTCGGACAACAATATGATTAAGAATCGAGATTGTGCAGCGTAATTTCTGAGAAAAAAAAAATGGTTGGAGTGTTCTATGATATGTTTTAGCGTGCAGGATAGTATTGGGAGAGTGAGAGAAGTAACTCCGGGGTGTAGAAAGATTATCAGGAGGGTATGAGATGGTTTGTGGGATTGAGACAGCATGGTCTCGTGAGTCAAGGCCACTCAAGATGAGTTAGGATTGAGTTTGTTATGAGTTGAATGGGGTTACTATTATTTCTGAGGCAATTGAGGATGATTAAAAGAAGATAGATAGGTTAGCCATGGTTGGAATGGCACAGGTGCGACAATGATCGGTTCCTTCGATGTGATTAAGTTATGCATATGGTTTGTGTCGGTGTATGCGAGGCATGTCACCCGTCGAAATAGATTTTTATTTAGAAGCATTCAAGTATTATGGCTTGTCAGTTTTAGGCGGATCCCGAAAGGATTATGGTGGTATAGACTACTACTTAAGGAATTGTATGTATCGTGATGGTGAGAATTCACTCATGTGTTCTCTTGAATTGAGGGAAGAAAAGGGTTTCTATATGATAAAGTGTTCACCCTATTAGTGATTGGGGAGTTATGATGGAATTCTTGCGCTATTTTATATTGGCATATTAGGTGTAGTAAGCACCACAGAATTAAAAGTAAGGATCAAGATTTCGGTTCAGTGTTAACAAAGATGTCATGAGCTCGGATGAGCAAGAAAAAGGAATTTTAAAAGTTCAGAGTAAGCTGGTATCGTCTTAGGTGTCACCTGAGATCGGCGTTTGGTGAAAAAGGCTTTGTATCCTGGTCATGGGTTCTTGATTAGTTTTACAGTGTTAGCATGGTCGGTGGTATGGGTGTGCAGACTTGTTACCTTGTGTGTAAGGTCGTAGGAGCGTGACCACGGGAAGTTGCATAAGTGTGACTTGTAGTCACCTGATGGATTGATAATTTGGCCGAGTTTGAGGAAGTGCAATGTTGCTCATTTGAGAATGTATGCCAGAAAGGCGTTCAGTTCATCTTTGTTGTGAGTTGTGGGGTGTTGTCCCGGCTATGATGGTGGTTCTTGCAGGTCGTGAGAAGAAATGGGTTATTATGGATCTAGGAAAGGCTATCAGCCTAGTCCAGTGTGAGCAGAATCAACTTGAAGTGTGTGAATGGATCCAAACAGGACTATGGGCTTCATGCGGGTCAGATGTGTTCATTTCAGTATAGCGCTCCTCAAGGAGGGATGTTGGAATATCAGATGTTGTTCCGTCTTCGTCCAATTCATGTAATGTTGTGATTGTGCCGTGTGAGTGTGAAACAACTTGATAGATCCCTATGTGTTGAGTCTCCGTGTAGTGATGATGTTGTGCAAGCAGGAGAGCTCTTGAGATTCAGAGTATATATATCACACCTCAGTCGTGCTTAAGTTTTGGTATCATATGACTCTATCAGTCTCCCCAGGATGGTATTATGCACTTAGCAGGCTTGTGACCAATATTCAGTAAATTTTAATAGTGAGCAATTCAGCTCCGTGTATATCTCCTTATGTGAATCTTATGATGGGATCGGGTGGCACGCCACCACGGGTATGTTATGTGGATCGGGTTGCACGCCGCAACAGTGTGATGACGAGTACGGTTCCCTATCTTTATTTTTCTTATGTTATACTTCCTATTTTCTGAGGAAAGTCCATATTAGTTGTGTGAGTTGAGTAGTCCCTTCCTGAGTCATTTCCTTATGTATCATGTTCGAATTGTGACCTATTGGCGCATTGTGGCATCGTGTGAGGCTATTTGTCATGTCTGGGGTGATTGGTTGTCTGAGCAGTTCATACTGGGTGAGACGGGATTTATAAATCTGGGATCGGTGCGATAAGATTATGTGGAGTATATTACAGGACAATTACCATCAACTGGTTCGTAATGAGATGATGATCTGAGCCAAGAGAAAAGATTCAATGTTTGGTTAACTCTGCGGTTAGTTAGAATTTCTGCACATCTCCGTTGTGGTGGTATCGTCAGCATTATAACAGGATGTATATGTATATCAGCAGATGCATTGGGAGCATCAGATTCGTGGAATTTTGGCTATTAAGGTTCATGGAACGTCATTGTGGTTAGATGGTGAATTATGCGGTGCATGGTGCTAACTCATCAAAGGTACGCAGTCGTGTTTTGGTACCTCGTGTGGTAGTTGGTACGGTGTTTATACATTGGAAACAGGCCTGGTAGAGAATTTCAGGTGTTGGAACTAGATTCTGAGCTTATTGTGTGGATAAAAGAGGATATCGTCAGATTTGATCGAGCTAATGTGCTCAACTGGGTTGTGGTAGCCCGGGCAGGTGCATGAGGTGTTAAACAGTGATTTCAGATAACTCAAGAGCAGTACTTGGCAGGTTCGAGGATGAACGTATGTTTAAGTGGGAGAGAATGTAACGACCCGACCGGTCATTTTGAGCTCTTGTGCGTCGTTCAGTAGTTTGAGGTCATGAGCAGCTCCGTTTCAGGTATTATGACTTGTAGGTGTGGTCGGAATTGAACTTCGGGAAGTTTATAGTTAATTGGAAAGAAAATTCTCATTTCGGAAGCCTTAAGTTGGAGAAATTGACTAAGATTGGGATTTTGAGTAAACGACCTCAGAATCGAGATTTGAAAGTTCCAGCAGGTTCGTATGATGATTTCGGACTTGGGTGTATGTTCGGATCGGGTTTTGGATTACCCGGGAGCGTTTCAGCGTATATTATGGAGGATAGCATTTTAGAAGAATTTCATAAATTTGGGTTGGAAGGCATTTCAGTGTTATAGATGTCCGTTTGGGATTCCGAGCATGGGAATAGCTTCGTATGGTGATTCTGGAGTTGGGAGCGCGATCGGAAGTGAATTCGGATGTCCGTAGGTTATTCTGAAGTCATGTGGCTAAAGATAGCAATTTGAAGGTTTTTGAGAAATCCGACTGGAAGTGGAAATTCTGATATCGGGGTCGGAATGCGATTCCGAAAGTTGGAGCAGGTCCGCAATGTCGAATATGACTTGTGTGCAAAATTTGGGATCAATCAGACGTGATTTGATAGGTTTCGGCATTGGATGTGGAAGTTTGAATTTCTAAGTTCATAAGGATTGAATTGGAGAGCGATTCGTTGTTTTAATGTTATTTGATGCGATTTGAGGCCTCGAGCAAGTCCGTATTATGTTTTGGGACAGGTTGGTGTGATTGGACGGGGTATTGGGGGCCTCGGGAGGATTCCGGGTGGTTAACAGATCAAAATTTGAAGTTGGAGAAGTGTTGAGGTTTTGGTCATCTGGTGTGACCGCACATGCGAGGCTTTGGCCTCAGGTGCGGAGCCGCAGGTGCGTCTTTGGCACCGCAGCTGCGAAGTTTGGCTGGTTTGGCAGGAAGCCGCAGGTGCGGGCTCTTGGGCGCACCTGCGGGAGTGCAGGTGTGAGGTTTGGACCGCAAGTGCGGAAATGAGGCCTGGGCAGATTGTTTTAAAACGGGATTTTTGCCATTTCTTCATCCTTTCACTTGGTGTGGGCGATTTTTGGAGAGCTTCAAGAGGGGAATTTCGTCATCTATGTCAAGGTAAGTTTTTTCTACTCATTCCAAGTTAAATACAAGGTTTATGCATGGATTTGAACATGAAAAATTGTGCAAAATTGGGAATTTTGAAGGAAACCTAGAAATTTGGTAATTTAGATTTTTTCCACGAATTGAGCATGAATATTTGAGTAAATTGTATATTTGAGCTAGTAAGACTACAGGTAGAGTTTATCTTCAAGAAATTTCGGATCCCGGGCACGTGGGCCCGAGGGAATTTTGGTTAATTCCTTGAGTGGAAATGGGAGTTTATATAATTTGAATTGTTAACAAATATTAGAGTATATTTTCATTGGTTTGTCGTTATTTGGATAGTTTTGGAGCGTTGTGCATCAATTGGAGTCGTCGGAAGGGCTTGGGAGCCGGTTATAGAATTTCGAAGCGAGGTAAGTCTCCTTTCTAACTTTGTGAGGGGGAATCGTCCCCATAGGTGAACTAATTATTTATGTTCTACAAATTGTGGGGGCTACGTACGCACGAGGTGACGGGAGTCCGTGCATAGCTACTAATATTCTTATGTCCGGGTAGCCTAGGATCCACTAGCATGCTTTACTTGTTGTACTTGAAACATTGTTGATAAAACGAGGCTGTCTAATATCATTGAACTAGTAAATGAATATGTAGGAAGGTTAAACTTCATTTTCTTAATCATGTAAAAAGATAATTTATCCTTTCTTCGGCTAAATATTCTCTGACGAATTCTCGAGGTATTACTTGAATGTGAGTATTTATATGGGTACTCGAGTCACAAGTATGATTCGCGATCGGGGTAACTCTATTATTTATATGTAACCGCGTCGCATGTATGATTCGCGAGCGGGGTAAATCCTCCTACCACACTCTTATGGGATCGGTTCGTTCGCTTCGGCAGGACTTATGTACCACACTCTTATGGGATCGGGCCGTTCGCCTCGGCAGGACATATGTACCACACTCTTATGGGATCGGGACGTTTGCCTCGACAAGACTTATGTACCACACTCTTATGGGATCGGGCCATTTTCCTCGGCAGGACTTATGTACCACACTCTCATGGGAGCGGGTCGTTCACCTCAGCAGATTAATAGATGCATCTATGGTTTGTGCCGTTTGACCCTTCGACAGTGCACAATTTACTTTTATGTTGGATCGGGTCGTACGCCTCGGCATTTCCTGTGTACTTACTATCTTTCCTTGAATCGTGCATAATGTTTGACTAGAAGCCAATGTACCTGAGGGTTCTCCCCCTTAATTAAAGTATAACAACCTATTTGGGTGAAACCGTATCTATGTATACATTTTATTTACGGGAGGAAATTGCTAAATGAGATCTGAGTAAATCGTAAGGAGGGAATCGTACCATGTGATTTATTCTCGTTTGTTGTATACCTTTACTTTGTTTCATATTTATTTATTTCGTTACTATACCTGATATTTATTAACCTCTAGCTAGTGTCAAAGTTGACCTCTCGTCACTACCTCTATGAGGTTAGGCGGGATAGTTATTGAGTACACGTTGTTTCCGTACTCATGCTACACTTGTTGTGCATTTTCATTGCACAAGTACTTTCACAACAATATGGTTGACTTGGAGACTTAGACGAGCTGCAGCAACCGGAGGCGACCCGCAGCTGGCAGAGTCTTCCTCTATGTATTGTATTTTTATTTTATTCCTTGTCCAATTGATTTTTCGGACAGGCTTTGTAGTATTTGTAAAATTCTTAGAATTTAATCATGTACTTGTGTCACCGGGTTCTGGGAGATGTTTGGGATTTAATTTAATAAGTTGAATGATTTACCTGTCGTATTTATTTAACAAATTTTTATTCGCTTATTGGGTTGTAATTGAAAGGTAACGATTTTGAAAAATGTTAAAACAAGAATTTATTTCAACTAATTAATGATTGGCTTGCCTGACGGTGGTGTCCGGCGCCATCACGACCTTAATAGATTTTGGGTCGTGACATTTCACCTTTAAAGAAGCGTGTACAATCTCATTTACCAAAGTGAGGGTACCATGGCTTTCCAGCTTAGCTTTCGCAGTCGGACCTATCAATCGTTTCAGCCATACGTCAGCCTGGCCCGACTTTTTGAAGAGGTTGCCCGTAGCTGGAACTTCTATCACCACCTGCCTCATCTCCCCCCTGTTGGAAGACCCTACTTCTGCAACAGAAGGCACGGAACTAGGGATAGATGAGAGAGCCACGGGCAAGGAAGTCTGAGAAGCAGAAAAAGCCACGGGAGAGGGAGCAACAACAGGAGCAGGAATAGCCATGGGAGCAGAAACAATGACAGGAGTAACTGAGGGAAGTCCTTTAAAAACAAGAGGATAAAAAATAGCCAGGGGATCTTCATCAGCAACGGTACCAAAACCTTCACGGAACAAGAGATCAACTGGTTCATGGACGGGAGAGGGAGTTGTATCCTCAAAGGCAGACAGTTCAGACTCGGGCACAGGAGGGTCAATGACAAATGCATATTCTTCATCAGAGACCACCTTCCTCCTACGCAATCTGTGAACTAACGAACCCTTCTCCTCCTCCTCCTCGTCTTCTAAGGTCCTAGACCCACTTGCTTTTCTCTTTGACGAGGAGGAACCATAAATGATCTCGTGGGCCTTTTCCAGGGAGAACTTTGGAGCAGACACAGCTATGACAGAAACTCCACGAGCAGGGAACCCTACCAAATGAAAGGGATTAAAATAAAAAAAGAAGGGAAAGAAGTAGAAACATGAAACTTTGCTTACCGTGAGTCTTGGCCTTCCGACCAAACCTCCCAGAGAGGTACTTCCACGTACGTTCTTCTAACGGAGCGATTGACGAAAGTTTTTCTACCCAATCTCGAAAATCGGAGACATTCTCGTCGGTTCCCATGATTGCTGCAAAGAAAAGAAAACAGTTACAATACAGACAAAGTATCAAAAGAAAAAGGAAAGGAATGTGAGCAAAACTGTACTCACGTGCAAGATTCCACTTCTTAGGGAAGGGAAGATTTTCTTCACCTACTAAACCAGCAGTAGGAATAGCAACATATCGGAGAAACCACCCTCGGTCTTTATCATCATCAGGAATCACTAACACCCTTTTACTCCTGGCCGCAAGAGTAAAAACTCCCTGTCGGAACAACATTGAAGAATAGATGTGAATGAGATGATAAAAGGTAAAGGGAAGCGAAGCTAAGTTAGCCAAGTATCTAAGACACGCAAAAACTCACCACACGAGAGGGCCTACTCATCGCAGACAAATTTTAAAGAATCGACAAAACTCGATGATAACAGGGTCGATGGGAGGCTTGAATCCTAACGTAAAGGGATATGTATAAACGAAAGAATATCCGGTCTTGTAAGAGGTTATTCTTTGATTACCATTGGGAACAACAACAGGAAAATCAGGCTTCCAATAACAGTCCATGCGTACAAGAGGTACCAAACCCTCAGTTATCTGGGTAGGATACTTGTCAGCACCCTACATGAGAAGACAGTGAACAAAGTTGTTCTTTGAGGTTTTGACTAACCCAAGCAAAGGAAAATTCCGCAGGTACTATTTCATCGACCCTCGGCTCACACAGAGGTTCATTGTGTTCTCTACCTTTTGACGAAGATCTAGAATCCCTAGACCTTGGAGAAGATAAAGATCTGGAAGAAGGTGGGGGAGTAACTTGAGAAGAAGAGGAACCCCTGGAAGGAGTAGAACCTAAACTCCTAAGCCTACCACCTCTCCTACTCCGAGTTGGAGCAGAAAAAGGAGTTAGATCCTCTACGTTAATGACTCTCTTAGATTGGTTTGAAGAAGACATATTTACAAAGACAAAAAGTTTGAAAATGAAGAATGAAGGATTAGAAGATTTTCGTGAAAGTAAAGAAAGAAAAAGGGGTATTTATACTCGAAGATAACCGTCGTAAAAATGGAAAAAATAGTGATATGAAAGTCATAATTGAAGTTGTCACTTCGTGACTGATGCAGCCGCAAAAAGCCCTAAAAGGCGCTGAACAATTGCAGAACCAATCCGGGAATGCCACGTGACACAAACATTAAATGGAAGTGACAAGTGACGCCTACGTTCAGAGATGGATGCAATGTTACGAGTAAAGCGACGGTAAAATATCCCTGCCATAAATGAGTATCCACTTACCAAATATTAATCGGTAAATAAATGGTAAGTAGGGGGGACTATTTGTATTGGTAAAAAAGAGCTTCACACGTGTAATAATTGTGATGACTCAGCAATATATGTGGAACAATGAAAACGTAACAACTAGACAGGACTCTATGAAGAGGTACGAGGCAAAGAGGCACGGATAACATACACACGTGGTAATCAGCTACGGGAATCTCAACCTGATTGAGAAGATGAAGAGACACGGTCAGAGTGAATCCAGGCAGAATAAAGGGCAGATTCTGAGATCTTCAATTAATGAGCCAGACGTTACATAACCTTCATGCAACAGTTACGGTTAATCATTGTAACGTTACATTAATCCCATTATTAGTCATTAATTCTTAATTACTGAAAATGATAGACGTTATATAAAGAAATTACCTATATAAGGGAGTAAAATATAACTTGTAAGACACATTCGAACTACTATTGCAATACACTTACTTCTTCGTGCATCTTACTGCTTTCCAATTACAAATTTCCTTGCAATTATTAGTTTATTCTTTGGTTATCAGAAACCCGTGTGCTTCTTAAAATAGCTTTGGCAGAGAATCAAATTCTTTGGTTAAAAAAGCATGACTTACAATTTCTCGAGTTTTTGTTTTACTCTTAAGTCTTTGCATGCTTTTTGTTAGGGTTTTTGTTTTACTCCTTAGTTTTTGACTTTGCATTGAAAAATGCTTTGATTTTTCGTGCATTTTCGAAATAAGAAAGATTTATAAAAGAGAGCCCTTTTTATGAACAACACTTAATGAAGAAGACGTCTCAACTATATAATGGTGTAAACATACAAAAGAGAGATAGGAATTCACATGTTTTTCTGAACAATGTTTTTGAGGAAAGTCTTTGTAATATTCGAACTTTCACAGTATTTTACATGTGTTTGAGTGTCATCTATAACTCTTTCGTAACTGATTTTCTTACAACAAATTTTGTATAAATAAGAGGGTATGAATTTTTACCTATAACTGTTTTCTTTTACAATAGTTTTTTGAATAAATACAAGGGTATGAATTTTTACCCGTTACTGTTTTCATTTACAACAGTTTTTTGAATAAATACAAGGGTATTAATTTTTACCCGTAACTCTTTTCATTTACAACAGTTTTTTGAATAAATAAAAGGGTATGAATTTTTACCAGTAACTATCATTCTGCCTTTAACCTAAACAATCATTTACATTCACGGAAATGTTTTTGTAGGTGTCTGAATTAGGCTTTGTGTGTTTGTCTTTGGCTCTTTGATTTTGCTCAAAACGCTTGACTTGTTGGGAAAATGGATCTTCAAGCTTGAGCTTTTGACTTTTTTGATAGTCTTCTTTGCTTCTTCTTTGCCTTCCATACTGTATAGTCCCCCAAGTGTTTGAGCTTTGAAAAATGAAATCTCGAGCACTTAAATATTCCTTCCTTGTTGTCCTTTTCCTAAAAAGGAAAAACATACGGGACTTGAAGGTATATAGTTTAGATGATGACTGCTTAACCCTTAAAACGCCCATTAGAAAGTTTTAACCCTAGACGGGGAATTCAGTTACTTCCTCGTGTCTATGCATGTCTAATATCATCATCTGGTGATGGGTTAGCTTTTTGCCTATCATCTAAAACGGTTAGTATAATTTCAATTGTACTAATATAAAATCAAACGTAATGATACCTGACCGTGGGTATTCATTTTCCTTAGAAGTAATACGTCTTCAAATGAACATCATTCCAACTTGTTGGTAAAATTCTGCCATGTATAATCTCCAGCTCAAAAGTGCCTTTTCAAGCAATGCCACGAACTTTGTAGGGTCTTTCCCAATTTGGATTTAGTTTTCCTGCATCAGCTTCCTTTGTTGATTGGAAGACTTTTTTAAGGACGAAGTCCCCAAGTTTGAAATATCTGAGGTGAGCTTTCTGTTATAATATCGCTATATAATTTGTTTTTGAGATGCCATACGTATTAATGCAGCTTCTCTCCTTTGCTCGAGTAAATTCAGATTTATTCTCAACTCGTCGTTGTTTTTTTCTTCTATTGCTGTAGTGAATCTCGTTCTTGGTTTGCCAATTTCCACTAGTATTAAAGCTTCCGAACCATAAACAAGCGCGAATGGAGTTTCTCCCGTTGCTATTTTTGCAGTAGTTCTGTAAGCCCATAATACTGCCGGTAGCTCTTCATGCCAATTCCCTTAGCTTTTTCAAGCCGTTTCTTCAAATTGTTGACTATGATTTTGTTCGTTGACTCGGCTTGCCCATTAGCCACGAGGTGATATGGTGATGAAGTGATTCGTTTGATATGCCAGCTTTGAAAGAACTCTGTGATTTCTGAGCATATGAATTGTGGGCCATTGTCACATACAATTTCCTTTGGTACACCAAAACGACATATGATGTGTCGCCATATATAGCTTTTTACTTCTTTTTCTCGCACCTGTTTAAAAGCATCTGCCTCCACCCATTTTGAGAAATAATCTGTTAATACAAGTAAAAATCGTACCTTTCCTTTAGCTGGGGGAAGAGGTCCTACTATATCCATTCCCGATTTCATGAATGGCCAAGGTGACACAACTGGGTAGAGTAATTCTACTGGCCGATGCATATTTTTAGCATATTGTTGGCATTTGTCTCACTTAGCTACGAAATTCTCAGCGTCTTCTTCCATTTTAGGCCAATAGTACCCTACTCTGATCAGGCTTTTGACTAAGGACCTTGCTCTTGCTTGGTTTCCACAGTGTCCTTCTTGTACTTCTTTCATTACGTACTCTATTTGATTGGGTCGAAGGAACCTTACTAGGGGACCTCCTAACATTTTGCGGGATAAAGTATCACGAACTAGGCAGTATCATGTGTCTTTTCGGCGAAGTGCTTGAGATTATTTTTTATCTTCAGGCACGGTACCGTTCTGCAAAAAAATTACAATTTCGTTTGTCCAATCCTAGGTTAAATTATTAAATGTTACCTCATCTTTATTGGTTGATTTCTGAATGAAATAAGTGTATCACAATAGCATTATCTTTGTTCATTACGTCGGTAACTGCTGCGAGATTAGCCAATGCATCCGCTTCTGCATTTTCCTCCCTAGGTATTTGAATAATCTTCCATGATTATAATTGTCTTACTAGGTCTCGTGCCTTTTACAGATATTTTTGCATTCGAGCCTCTCTAGCAGTATAAGTCCCCTGCATCCGGTTTACCACTAGTTGAGAGTCACTTTTGATCACGATCTGCTCGATTGAGAGTTCTCGTGCTAATTCAAGTCCTGCAATGACAACTTCGTACTCTGCTTCATTGTTAGTTATGGGATAACATTTAATAGCCTGTCTTATCTTTTCACCCGTAGGTGATAATAAAACAATTCCCAATCCGGCTCATTTTACATTAGAAGAGCCGTTAGTGAATAGGGTCCATATTCCTGGATTAGCCCCAATAAAAATTTGCAACTCTTTTACCACTTCAGGGATTATGCTAGTATTAAAATAAGCGACAAAATCAGCTAAAATCTGAGACTTTATTGCAGTCCTAGGCTGATAGATTATGTCTTGTTCGCTTAATTCTATTGCCCATTTAGATAATCTTCCTGATACTTCTTGTTTATGCAAAATATTTCTTAGTGGATATGAAGTTACGACAGTAATATGGTGACACTGAAACTACGGTCTTAGCTTTCTAGCTGCCATGATTAGAGCCAAGGCTAATTTTTCTAGATAAGGATATCTAGTTTCAACATCTAATAAAGATTTACTTACGTAATAAATAGGAGATTATTTACCTTTGTCTTCTCTTACCAATACTGCACTTACATCAATTTCTGCAACGACAAGATAGACATATAACCTCTCCCCCTCCTTTGGTTTAGACAGCAGCGGGCGATTTGATAGATAGGTCGTCAGATCTTTGAGAGCATGTTGGCATTCTTCAGTCCATTCGAACTGATTCTGCTTTTTTAGAGCTGAGAAGAATTTAAAACTCCACTCTGAAGACTTGGAAATGAATCCCTAAGGCTGCAATCGTACCTGTTAATCTTTGAACTTCTTTTTTGCTCGTAAGTATTTCAGTTATTTCTTTAATAGCTTTAATTTGATCATGATTTACTTCTATGCCTCTATTTGATATAAGAAAACCCAAAAATTAACCTGATTTGACGCCAAAGGCACAATTTTCTGGATTTAATTTCATGTTGTACATGCGGAGGATTTCGAAAGTAATTGAAAGATGCTGAAAATGATCTTCTGCTTGTGTTGATTTCACCAGCATGTCATCAATGTACAACTCTATTGTTTTCCCCAGATATTCCTGGAACATCTTGGTCACTAGCCTTTGATACGTGGCTCCAACATTTTTCAGGACAAAAGGCATGACTTTGTGACAATAAGTCCCCATGTTTGTAATAAAGGAAGTTTTTCCTCATCTGAGGAATCCATTTTTATCTGATTATATCCAGAATATGCAAAGCTTAATAATTCATGACCTGCAGTGGCATCAAACATTTGATCTATGTGCGATAATTGAAATGAGTCCTTTGGGCATGCTTTATTCAAATCTGTATAATCTACGCAAACTCTCCATTTACCATTCTTTTTAGGTACCACTACTGTATTAGCTAACCAATTAGGATATTTTACCTCACATATTGAATCAATTTTGAAGAGTTTCTGTACCTCGTCATCGATCACTTGGTTCTTGAATGGTCCATGCTTTTTTTTTTTTTGCTTGACAGGAACGAAGGATGGGTCTTCATTTAGTTTATGAGTCATCACTTTTGGGGGTATACCTGTCATATTTAATTAACTTACCTCTTCTGGTGGGCTTAGCCTTGTGCCTATATGAAGTTTTTGCTCAGTCTCCTGCTCGAACAGCAGAACAACTTCTAGCTCCTCAGTAGTTGTCTTGATATGCTCGTCCTCTTCTGGTTCCTGGATGACATCAAGTTTGGAATCCATATCTGTATGTTTTGATGCAACCTCAGTCGTGATTTGATTCACCTTCTCTTTATTGTTTTCTTCCGTGTCTGTTTCAGTTGTTTCCTCGTCCTTTGATTCTTCAACTACCTCTTTTTTGTTGGAGTGTACTACTGAATTAATGTTTTTTGGGGTCTGTTGATCTCCTCGAATCTGTTGAATTCCCCATTTGGAAGGGAATTTAATTACCTGATGTAGAGTAGATAGTACTGCTTCCATATCATGGATACATGGTCTCCCCATGATTACGTTGTAAGCCATATCAGTATCAATGACTTGGAATTTAGTGTCTTTGATAACACCTTCTATATAGACACTAAGCTCGATTTCTCCTTTTGTTATGACAGTAGAGTTGTCGAACCCGGACAAGGAACGTGCTTTTGGAATTACACGGTTCCCCATTAGCATCTCTTCCACAACTCTCAACAAAATGATATTGACCGAGCTACCTGGATCAATTAACACTCTTTCATGTTAGTGTCGTGTATAAGTATATATATTACCAGTGCGTCGTTGTGTGGAAGCAATAATCCATTGGCATCTGCGTCGTCGAATGATATATTGTCTGCTTCCAAAGTTTCACGAGTTCGCTTCCCGTGGGTTATTGTGAACTTGGTTGTTCTTTTGCAAACTACACCATTCACCTCTTCTCCTCCATGTATCACATTTAATGTTCTCTTTGGAGATGGTGGCTTTGGGGGCGCTTACATGTTCCTCATATATGCATGTTTACCTTTTTCACTAAACATTTATGTTAGATAGCCTTGTTTTAATAATTGTTCTACCTCACCTTGCAATAACCTGCAATCTGAAGTTCTGTGTCCATGGTCGTTATGGAATTCACACCAGAAGTCTGGATTCCTTCTGTTTGGATTCGACCTCATTTCTTTGGGCCATTTAACTTTATCACCCATATTTCTTAATATTGTAATTAATTCAGAAGTACTTATATTGAAATTGTAGTCTCCAATTCTCGTATTACCTCTATTTTGTTCATCTCGATCCTTTCTGGATCTCGATGAGGATGAGCTCGTATCTCTATTTGATGGCCTATAATCTGACCGCGTGTTTTCAAATTTGGAACGAGTTTCTCATCCCAAAGGTCCCATATATGGATCGTACCAGTTTTTACCGGTTCTCCTTTCTGGTTCGGAGCGTCTAGAACTAGTCATGTCTTCTGCTTTTGATTGTGCAATGGTATCCTCTTCTATTCGTAACTTGGTGTTGTACCTGTTATAGACATCATTCCATGCCGTGGCTGGGAACTTTCTCAAGCTTTCTTCGAGCCTTCTCGTAGCTTCTATCATTTAAATTACTTGCAAATGCCATTGCTGCCCAGTTGTCAAGCACTCTTGGTAGCAGCATTCTTTCTCGTTGAAACCTATCTACAAACTCACGGAGCAACTCCAAGTCTCTTTGTTTTATTTTGAATATGTCTTCCATTCTTTTTTTGACTTTTTTGTGCACCGGAATGTGCTTTTATTAAGGAATGTGCAAGCTCAGCAAAAGAGTCAATAGAATTTTCGGGTAAAAGAGAATACCATGTTAGCTCTCCTTTGGTGAGGGTCTCTCCAAACTTCTTGACCAGCACTGATTCAATTTCTTTCTTAGTCAAGTCGTTGCCTTTTACTCCTGTTGTAAAAGCAGTGACATGATCACGTGGATCGGTTGTCCCGTCGTACTTTGGAAAATTAGGCATTTTGAACTTCTTGGGAATAGGCAAGGGTGCCGCATTTGGCTTCCAAGGTTTTCAATACCCTTGATGATAGTTGGTACTCTAGGAATTTGCTCGATACAACCGTTTTGTTCCTTCACCTGTTTTTGCAGGGTTAGTAGTAAAGATTGTAAACCTGAGTTATTTGACATACCTGGTCTTGCTTCAAGAGACTCATTCGGAGTGCCTCTACTTCCTGAGTTTGCTAATCCGGATTGTGGATTTTCCACAGTTGCGGTGTTGTTTGGAGGAGGCGTAGGTGATACACCTAGTAGCCCCCTTATGAAAGCTTGTGGAGCTTCATTTACATATTCGCCAACCATTTGCTTCACATGGTCTTGTTCTCCTGTTTGTTCATTTCCAGTGTGATCATCATTTTGAGTTATAGACCTCCCTAGTGATTGGTCCCTTGAACCCCGTGGGGATCCCTGAGGTGATGGAACTGGGATTCCAATTGCCTGTTGGTTGTTCTCATTAGCGTTTGACATGATTCACGAAAAGTTGTTTGAGAAAAAACAAAGATTATCAGATTCCTAGTAACATAACCAATTTGTTTAACCAAAGAATTAGATTCTCTGCCAAAGCTATTTTGAGAAGTACCCGGGATTCTGATAACCAAGAAAATATGCTAATAATTATAATCAGACTCGTAAATAGAAAGCAACAAGAATGTGTAAAAGTAAGTGTATTTCAATAGTAGTTCGAATGTGTCCATACAAGTTATAGTTTACTCCCTTTTATAGTGAATTTATTAATATAATGCCTACTCTTCTTAATGATTGAGCATTAATGACTAATAATTTCATTAATGTAACGTTACAGTGGTTAATCGTAACAGTTGCCTGAAGATTATGTACTGTTTGGCTCATTGATTGAAGATCTTTGAATTTGCCCTTTATTCTGTCTTGATTCATTCTGACCGTGTCTCTTCATCTCCTCAATTATATTAAAGTTCCCGTATCTAATTGCCTCGTGGGTATGATTTTCCGTTCCTCTTTGTCTCGTACCTCTTTGTAAAGTCACGACCAGTTGTCATGTTTTTATTGCTCCACATGGATTGCCTTGTCATCAGAATTAGTAAAGTGAAGCCTATTTTTACCAATACAATATTAAAATATTTCAATTATAAGTAAAATATTTGGGTAAAAGTATATTATGTAGCATATAATATAGAAGGTGGTGCATAAATGAGAGGATTTATAATGTCAAGGACATGATAGACTTTTCAGGTGAAAGATCAGTAAAATCTGATCAAAATGACTATTGTGACAGCTAGAGAATAGTAAAATAATTTTTATGCAACAAAAGAAAGAAAACTGACTTTTGGTAATAAACACAAAATTGAATGACTTTTACGTAACCAAAAAAAGAAAAGTGACTTTTGAGTAATGAATCCAAAATTGAATGACCACCCATGTAACTTACTCAATTTCAAATCATATTCCCTGAGAAAATTCTATGTTAGAAGGATACATCATAATTCATCTGAAATAATAATACTTTACATTTTATACCACAGAAGCTCGTTTTTAAGTTGACAACTACCAACAAGTAATTATATGGGCCAAAACTATCTATAGGCAAGCCACATTAGCACCATGATAGTTGTTTAGCCTAAAGTTTGGATAATAATTTAACTTATATTGTGGTTTTAAGGATATGTGATTTCACCCAATACCAATTGATATTGCAAAAATAAATGATAGAATTGAGGAGTAAATAAATCAAACTAGTATGAGAACAAAGCTTCAGCCTCGAATTAAGGTACCCTCGAGGTGATAATAGTATAAGAACAGTTAAGATAGAATAATCTGATGAATAGAAATAAGCAAGAAAGAAAGAGTTTTATAGTTTTTTTCTCAGTGAATGATAATGCTTACAAATGATTGGGACTTCTCTTTATATAGTAGAGGAATCCTAATTAACCGCTTTTGATATGATCTGTTCTGAGATTCACGCCACGATTCTCGACCAATCATGGATATCTCGCTCTTTCCATTACTAAGCTATCGCCGATATTACTCAAAGTCTATCTCCCCTGGCTTCGGTTGATACCAACCTTGATATCGAAAGAGACTTCGACCTCGAACACAATGCCTCAGCTCTTCGATGCAACATCCTAGTCTCGATCAAATAGTGAAATCGGGTAGCCTCGATTTCTATCGTATACAGATAGTCCCCTCGGTTCTTGGAATATAATGATAAGAAACGAACCGAGTCTCCTATTTTTCTCTGACCTCGATAAACAATGATGTCATCCCCGTGACATAAGCAATGGAAGTGACCAAATTGTCCTGTCGGTACAGTTCCCCAAATCATTAATGAGCGTCAGTTGGCAGTTGGCCACTAGTGTAGTTGAACCATCACCGTAAATCAATAAATAGGGAGTCTTTACGTTGAATCAAACTTTACCTTCATTTTCATCTGTTCTTCTAAGACTTTATCTCTCTCAAGTTCTTCTCTTTCATTATTCCTTAGGTCATCACCGCTAGTTTCGAACCACCAAACTTTATTATCTTCTTTCTTTCTCAACTTTCACAATGGTGAAAACATCTAAAACAGTTCCATAAAAGGAAAAATCTTCCTTTTCTTCTTCACGGCCAGCCAACGATAAAATATCGGTGGATCCTCTCCTTGAGGAGTGTGTTACCAGCTCGTGTGTTATTAAATCCGACTTCAAAACCGAGAATCCTCCATCGGTCCCTGGTCGATGTGAGCACGTATCGAGGTATATCTACTTGATAACCGTGGGATATCTCTAGAAAATTAAAACGGATTGTAACTGGGGGACAAAGTGATAGAGATCTCATCCCCTGAAGAGAGCATCACTACCTATCTGAAAGGGTATCTAAGTGTTTACACATATCCTTTCATGTTGGGTCCCCCTCGATCCAATCATCATTGACTTCTGGCGTCAATATCAAGTGACTCTAGGCCAAATACACCCTTCCTTTTGGCATGTTGTGATCATGCTCCGGTTCTTCACCAACAAAGCTGAGGGGCAGCCGTTCACCCTCGATCACCTTATCCTATTATAGAGCCCTTGTATCTTTCGGGGATTAATCAAGCTGCAATGTCGAGTTAACAAGGCGTTGTTCTCGAGCATTGACGAGGATAAAGACCGAGGGTGGATGGGTCGGTTCTTTCAGGTGATGACCTGTGATCGCATTCCGTAAGAGATTCCATTTCCTGAGAAATGGAACCCGAAATGCAAGTAGCACTCTACTTGTTAATTTCCATGTTGTGATTCATTATCTGCTTCATTTTACAATTTTTTGGTCATGCAGGGGTTGCTTGGATGCCTCGAGGAGTCCCTGACCTCCAGAGCTGGGTCCGATGGTTGGCTTCAACTTCTTCCTATGTTGAGAGTTGTTGCCACGACTTGGTAAAAGGCCAATGGGAAGCTAAGAACCATGGTAAGTTTCCCTTTTCTTATACCTGATGCATTGGCTAAATTTCTTTTCACTTACTTCATCTTTTCTTGTGTAGGACTGAACAAGGATGTGGTCCTGAGGCCTCCGAATAGTGAGGAAGAGTCTATGGCCCCGGCTCCGAAGCCGGGGAAGGACAATAAGAGAAAGGGGACCTCGACCTCCGATGGGGAAAAACCCAAAAAGAGAGTAGCTCGGAAACCCAAGGGTAACATTATCCCTCTGACTTTGGAGTCAATCCAAAGGCTAAGGGAAGAAGAAGAAGAAGAAGATGGAGATGAAGGCGGTGACTGGGTGTTGGTGACCCGAGCGAGGAAAACTGTCGAGACTACCAAGGTCGTTAATCGGTGATGGTTGATGATCGGCTCTCACCCTCACTACTCTATGAGTAGGAAGACGAGGGTCAGTGCAACTTTTACCCGATAGGTCGGGATCGAATCCTCAGGGAGTTAATAGTTGGAGTGAGTGTCTATATGATCTAGTGGTGTCTTGTGTTTCTAGTTACGGTTCTAATTTTTTGTTGGTTTTCAAACTACAACTACGATTTATACTACGTTGAATGCAATTTAACTACTAATTTGTTTTCTATTAGGATAAGGCACTAGGGTTATGACTATCACCTCGGGGAGTATTTAGCGGATTCTAATTTCTAAGGCAAGGATGTTAACAAAGGGATAATCATATAACCAATGCACGACATTGCCCACTCTATACCTCTCGGTAGTTTGAGTGGCTTTGCCCGAATTACCTCTCTCGAGGCCAATTGGGTGTCAACTAAGCAAGAAATTTAGGTTCAAGTAGGGTATTACTCTCTCGAGTTTAACCGGTTAATTAGGACTCAAGTAGGGTTTTACCATCTCTGGATTCAACCCATTGATTCGGACTACCAATCTCTTGATTTTGTCCCAATTCCTTGTTGGACTAATTTTCTTGACTCAAGTCCTCTTTCTCAAGAAGGACCCAAGTCAATTGAAGGTCAATTAGTGTTTGCAACCACTAATTATAGCAAGAAAACCCTAAATTAGCCCATATAACAAACACCCATAAACATCCAAGCCCTAATTTTAGAAAC
>ML444152.1:85121-96474 GCA_005239535.1 Nicotiana rustica
GCTGATACTAAGCTTAACCTAAAAAAAAATTACAAAAGAAGCTATTTATACTCAGCCGAAATTTCGGACAAAAATACCCCTACGGGGTTACCGCAGACCGCGTAAAAGCGATCGCGGTCCGTAGTGGACGGCTTGGCCCAACTGCCGAGTCTTTGAAAAATCCTTGACCGCGGACCGCGGGAAATGGACCGCGGCCGCGGTGCCTTTAACTTGAAAATGAGGTTCGCGAATATTAGACCGCGACCGTGGTGGCATTTGGCTTTGAAATCCCTTCTCTGAATCTCACCACCGCGGTCCGCGAAGATTTGACCGCGGCTGTGGTGGTCACTTGGCCTTTGAACTGAGTCTCTGAACTTTACCACCGCGGATCGCGAAGCCTGGACCGCGACCGCGGTGGACACTTGAGGTAGGCCTTTTTGATGTTCTTGGTACTTGTGCAAGACTCACTCCTTTTTAGCAGATTTCTAACTGTTTGTCATCATTTTTGGCTCAATATTGCAACAAGAAAAACACGTAAGCTTTTGGGGCTATTTTGTGTACAATTATAATCAAAACCTAAGCAAGAAAGTGCGGAAAACAAGGTAAAAATCCTAGTTATCAACTCCCCCAAACTTAAGCTTTTGCTTGTCCTCAAGCAAAAAAAATAAGCCCCACCCCTTTTTAGTGATTCCAAGAAACTTCGGTTGTCCTAAGGTAACCTCTACTAGCATCAATTGGGACTAACAGTTACCCTCAATGCAAATGAATCATTAAAAACATTTGATGCTTTTAAAACCATGGATTTAAGTGCGACACAAGAGCATCAAGAGTTGACACGACTCATCAATGAAACTCTTACTACCACTTTGGTCATTGTGGAACCCAAACTCATACTCCTCAACTCTCCCTAAGCACCTCACTTTTAGAATTTTAACGCTCGGAACGAGGATAATTGGAGTTCACTCATCTCTCTCAAAGAAAAGACTCAATTCTGGCTCAAAGTACCATAGGCTTGCCCCTTATGTAAGTCACCACTAATGTAAGTTTCATTCAACTTGAGATCACATAGGGATTTTGTGGGCACATGATGAAGGCTTTTGGTCAAGGGTAGGAAGTATTTGGTCAGAGTGAGTTTTATCTTTCCTTAAGCACTTCATTTCACATTTTCTTGACTCCTTGAGTCATTTAACTCTTTTTTCAAGGGTTGGAGAGGCATACTATCACACCTTTTTGTTCATTCTAATAACTTTTCTCCCTTCTAGGCATTCCACACCTTTGATCACATTTATTTCATTGATTCCCTTTATTTTATTGTTCATTCTTTTTTGCTTTTTGATGTTTCTTTTTTTTTTTCATTGCCTTTCCTTTTCTTTCTTTTGTGCCTTCTTTTTCACTTTACTGCATCCCTTGTCTCTCCCCCCAAACTTATGCTTTTTGCCTAGTGATAAGGAAAGATCGGGTGCCAAGAGAGGGTCAAAATGGGTAAAGGTTTGTAACATGGTTCTTGAAAGAAAAAGGTCTAACGCGCAAAAGGGTTGACTAGGGAAATTGTCTTCGGTAGGCCATGGAAATGTTCAATTCACTATTCTTGTCAAAGAGAGCCTATAATCACTTCTCAAGTCAAACTACACTTAGGATTTCTCCTAGACAAACATTTAGGGCAAGTTCTAGACTAGTGGCACGGGACTTGGACTTGCAATTCAAAGTCTCACCACTCAAGCTATGGGATTGCTAAAGAAACAGAGTCGGGGGCCCACAACGACCTTAGTCATGCTTTGAGCAATACAATGGTCTCGAAAAACCACTTGATGATTATTGGCCAACACAAGATTCTCAAGATCACTACTTTCACCATCCTAAACACAACGATTTCTTTTTTGACCATGGGATCAAAGGCAAATAAGTTAGGCCCAAGTGAAGCTTTTCTTGAGGCACCTTTATTTACTAACTATTAAGAAGAAACAAAAAGAAAAATAGACTCAAACCCTTAAGAAAGTCATCACACCATCCATCCTTGGGAAGAGCTACCCGGTTCACACAAATTCCACCTTTGGAAAGAACCATGGCGTTAAGAAAATCAAAGGCTTATTGCACGTGAAAAAATCAAAACAATAAGCTATGAAAGAAAAATAAGAAGCTATAAAACGGAAAAATGCGGAAAGTAAAATGCGTAGGATAGAATGAATATGTACATGATGGGATTTAGTCGAATATACATAAGGGGATGAATATATACTATGAAAAGTAACTTTATATACATACCAAAAGTGAAAAATAATAAAAGTACTGAAATAGTAAAGTTATTTACATACCAAAAAATGAAAATAAAGCATAATAGAAATAAAAATATTGTTTGAATTATACAATCACCATCATAATCAAATATCAAAGTAGGGCCACTCCCCCAACTAAAAACTAGCATTGTCCTCAATGCTATCTAGCAAAAAAGCTCAAAAATGTTATGGGAGAGAGAGTAAAGAAAACCTCCCTATTGGCCCTTAGCCTGTGCAGGGTCCTATGCCTGTGTGGGGTTTGCCTGTATGGGGTCTGCCTTTATGAGGTCTCTAGACTGTAGTGGAATCGAGGACTGGCCCTCAATGCTCTATGCCTCCTGTTGGACCTGGGACTGGGCCTGCTCTGTAGGCTGATCCTGCACTGGTGGGTCTTCCAACTCTAACTGAATGCCCTCTGTACAGGGCAACACCCTCATCCGCTCTGCTGGCCTCTCGGGATCTGGCTCCTGCTCTGGCTGGGCAGCTAGGTTCTGGAACAACAGGTCCAAAGGTAGATGATCCGACTTAAGCTTGTCCACCTCCTTTCTCGGCTCCTTCACTGATTCCTTTGAAGCCCGGCTCTTTTTGAGCCGCTTAGTCTCCTTTGTAAGATCCTTTAAAGCTTACCCGTGTCCACCAACAGTTGTCAAAATCAACTTCTGTTTCTCATGGAATTTCTTCTGGTTGGCTAGAAGTTCCTTGAGAGAGTCCTCAACGGACTGTGGTACCTGTGGTGGGGGAGGAGTAGCATGGACTGCCAAAGACATCAAAAGCACAGACAGCTTAGAGGTAGCTGCCTGCATCAAGTTGTTCATACTGGCAAGTGATTGGCTGAGTTTGTGGGCAGTTAGAGGATATGCCCGGGATGAAGGAATGGCTGGGTCAGCAGAAGTGGAGGGACCTGGAGCACTCTCTGGGATGGTTGGCTCAGGCTGAGAAGACTTCACTGCAACCACTGGCTCTTCATACTGGCCAGTGGAAGCAATGGACTTACCTTTGAACTTTTTGCTCTTCGGGTTGTCATCACTTTGCAAATCATACCAAGAGAAAGGGGATTTTGTCTTCACCTTCACATAAAAACCTCTCTTTTCCACCTATTGATCCTCAAAATACATAGTCAGTAAGTTGGGAAAAGGGTAGGTTCGATCACCTTCATTTACCACTCTGTTGATGACGGTGGACATAATGTTCCCGACATTAATCGGGAACCCTGCCATAATAATAGCAATCAATACAGCCTGCCGCAGAGGAATGGTGTTTTCATGGAAGGAGGGGTCAAGCATGTTGCACACGAACGTCTCCCAGCCCTTAGCCTCAAAATTCAACGTTCTTCTGAAAATAATCCTCCCTGCTTGCAACCAGTCAGGGGTCTCACCAGGAATGGCCAAGTATTCAGCTAGCCAATGACGGGCCTCATCACCCGCCTCCAACTTTTCCCGGTACTGTGTGTCATCTACCTCATCCATCTCTAGATAAGCATTCAAAGGAACCCCATCAAACGCTATCGTGAGATTCCTCACCATGGTAGCTTTTGAGTCTTTCTTTAGAAAAGATAGATTTGTGTAAAACTCCTTTACCAGGTGTTCATTTGCGTCCGGTAAGTAGAAAGAAAAGTAGTCCCAGCCCCTTCTCTCTGTGAATTGCCTTTTCACATTTGGATTGTGCGACAACAGATCTTTGGTGGTGAACTTGCACTCAACTATCAGTGTTCTCTTCGTCCACCAGTCACGGAATTGGTGAAAAGCCGCCTCACTGACAAACCTATCTTGCCACACCACCGGGTTCCTTGTTCTCTCCACTTCCCCAACTTGGGGTTCACCCCCTGTTTGGGGTGCATCTATCGCTGCTTCATCTCCGGAATGGTCACCTGACAGTGAAGTTGTGGGTGAAGTGGAGTCTGTGTGGCCACTCCCTGCTGCTGAGCCGTCAGACGACTCAGAGTTAGCTGGTGCTGGGGCAGGGGGAGATACAAATGGCTCATTGGTCAGCCGGAACCTCTCCGAGAAGTCTGGGTAGTGCTCAAGTATAGATTCTGAAGATTCTCCCTCGGAGGGCACATATTCACTTCCCGATTGGGAAGCAGCTCTGTCCATAGCTCTGATTGCCTTTCTCGTCTCTTTCATGGCCTGCCGGACTTTGCGGGCCAGTTTGATTGTTCCTTGCCCTTTCCCCCGAGATGACTCACCTCTGCCACCAGGTTTACGGCCACCACCATGTGATTGAACCATTCTCTGCAAGTTTAAAACATTAAACATTGTTAGTGCCCAAAGGAGTGGATAAAAAAGAGACACACATATGAAATTCAGGACACATAGTTGAGCTGCAGAAAGTGGACCGCGGACCGCGTAAAAGCGACCGCAGTCCGCAGTGAAAGGGTTAGGGACAAATAACCTCTCTGAATATGGGCACCGTGGACCGCAAAAAATCGATCGCGGTCCGCACTCAAGTACCGCGGACCGCGAAATGTCAACCGCGGCCGTGATGGGGTGGGATTTTGAGAATGTATCCTCTGTAGTTTAAGGACCGTGGACCACATAAAAGTGACCGCGGTCAGCAATGGGCTTCTATGCTTCAACCACCGCGGTCGGCGAAGAAGTGACTGCGGACCGCGCTCATCATACCAACAGTTAGGGTTTCAAATGTTTAGTCATTTTCGAGTTCAAATGCACATATTGTCAAAACCATACGTGTTCAATCAGTGAAATTAGATACAAAGGATCTATATTGAGCAATATGAACAAACCCTAACATGGTCAAAGTCCTAGAGAAGAAAAATGGTGAAAAATAGAAGAAACTCTACCAACTAGTCAAGAAAATAAACAAATTAAGAAGCTAATGGATCATGATTACACTTACTAGATGTTGGAATGAAGAGTAGATGAATGAAAATGCAACTTGGAAGTGCTAAGCTTGAGACACAGTGAAAAGTTTGCTCTCGAGAGTTAAAGTGCGTAAAATGTAAAAAGAAACCCTGAGGGCTTATATATAGAGGGGGCCTAGGGTCCACTTCACTCACCCATCGCGGACCGCGAAAAGTTGACCACGGTCCGCGGTCATGCAATGTTCAAGAGCAATGCAACAGCTATCACCGTGGTCCGCAAAAATACGACCGCGGTCCGCGAAAACAACTTCAGAGATACAGGGCCTGCTACTAGAGCTCCGCGGACCGCGAGAAGGAGACCGCGGCCGTGGATCAAACTTATAAGAGCTTGTTATGTGTGAGAGGGCTCCGCGGACCGCGAAAAAGGGACCGTGGCCGCAGAGCCAACTTCAGAGAGTTGCTTTTTCCACACTTAGCTTATTTCCTGTGCCAAAATAATCCTACAACATCCAAAAACTAGTTAGCGCAAAAATGAGTCCTATACTACCAAAAAAATCAAAGAACAAAAACAAAAATAAAGAAACATGGGTTGCCTCCCAAGAAGCGCCTGATTTAACGTCGCAGCACGGCGCATGTTACCAAGTTCATTTTAGATGGAGAAGTGCCACCACGTGGCTGTCATCGATCTTGCCAAGGTAGTGCTTGACCCTGTGCCCATTAACTCTGAAAATCTCTCCACTTTTGTTCTTTAGATCAATAGCACCAAATGGAATCACAAACACCACTTCGAAAGGCTCGCTCCATTTTGACTTGAGCTTTCCCGGAAATAGCCTTAACCGAGCATTGAACAATAGAACCAAGTCACCAACTTTGAAATCCTTGCCCCAAGCATATTTTTCATGAAGGTACTTCATTTTTCCCTTGTACAAGCACGAACTGGAGTATGCATGGAATCTGAATTCATTGAGTTCATTAAGCTGCTCCACATGAAGGTTAGCCGCCACATCCCATTCAAGGTTCAACTTTTTCAAGGCCCACATAGCCTTGTGCTCTAACTCCACCGGAAGGTGGCAAGCTTTCCCAAACACCAACCGGTACGGAGACATACCGATTGGGGTTTTGTAAGCGGTCATGTAAGCCCATAGAGCGTCATCCAACTTCTTTGCCCAAGCGGTCCTATTAGCATTGACCGTCTTTGACAATATACTCTTTATTTACCTGTTGGAGACTTCCACTTGGACACTCGCCTGAGGATTGTAGGGGGTGCTGACTTTGTGATTAACACCATACTTAGCAAGCAAGGTGTCAAAAGCTTTGTTGCAGAAATGCGACCCCCCCCCCCATCACTAATAATTGCACGAGGCGTGCCAAACCTTGTAAAGATGCTCTTCTTGAGGAAAGCAATAACACCCCGGGCCTCATTGTTGGGTAAATCCACGGATTCAACCCATTTAGAAACATAATCCACCGCCACTAGAATGTACGTGTTCCCACAAGAGCTCACAAATGGGCCTATGAAATCGATACCCCACACATAAAAAATATCCACTTCTAGAATAGAATTGAGCGGCATCTCATATTTCTTTGAAATTCTCCCGTCCCTTTGACACTCATCACATCTTTTTACTAGGTCACCGGCATCTTTGTACAATGTAGGCCAAAAGAAACCACAGCTCAGCACCTTCGAAGCAGTCCTTGCCCCTCCATGATGACCACCATAAGGTGAGGAGTGGCAAGACTCAAGAATCGACCTTTGTTCTTCTTCCGGTACACATCTCCGGATGACCCCATCAGTGCAAATATTGAATAAATATGGCTCATCCCAATAGAAGTCCATGCTATCCCTCCTAAGCTTCTTCCTTTGGTTAGAAGAGAGCTCACAAGGGACAACACCCGTGACAAGATAGTTGGAGATGTCGGCAAACCATGGCATTTCTTGCATTGACACCGATAGAAGTTGCTCATCGGGGAAACTGTCATTGATTTCAAGCCCATCACAAGGTCGACCTTGCTCCTCCAATCGATAAAGATGGTCGGCCACTTGATTTTCACTTCCTTTTCTATCCATTATCTCTAAATAGAAATCTTGAAACAACAATACCGAACGCATGAGTCTTGCTTTGGAATCCTTCTTGGTCATGAGATACCGAAGTGCCGCATGGTCAGTGTGAACTATGACCTTGGCACCCATCAAGTAAGGACAAAATTTCTCCATAGCAAAGACTATTGCCAAAAGCTCCTTCTCCGTGACAGTGTAATCCATTTGGGTCGAATTCATCATTTTGCTAGCATAATATATAGGGTGAAAAATCTTGTTCACCCTCTGGCCCAGCATAGCACCCACAACTACATCACTAGAGTCACGCATAAGCTCGAAGGGTGAGCTCCAATCCGGCACCACGATGATAGGAGTTGTGGTGAGCTTGTGCTTCAACAACTGAAAGGCATGCATGCAATGCTCATCAAAATGGAATTTGGCATCTTTCTCAAGCAACTTGCACAAAGGATTTACCACCTTAGAGAAGTCCTTAATGAAACGCCGATAGAACCCGGCGTGACCAAGGAAGCTCCGGACTCCTCTAACCGAAGTTGGTGGTGGAAATTTAGAGATCACTTCAATTTTTGCTTTATCAACCTCAATACCATTCCTCAAGATCGTATGGCCCAAAACTATACCTTCTTCGACCATAAAGTGGCACTTTTCCCAATTCAACACCAAGTTGGTTTCTTCACAACGAGCGAGAACCTTGTCAAGATTTCTCAAGCACTCATCAAAGGAATCCCCTACTACACTGAAGTCATCCATAAACACCTCAAGGATGTCTTCCACCATGTCTTTAAAGATTTCCATTATGCACCTTTGGAAAGTGGCTGGTGCATTGCAAATTCCGAAGGGCATACGGGCGAAGGCAAAAGTGCCATATGGGATAGTAAAAGTGGTCTTCTCTTGATCCTCTGGGGCAATAAAAATTTGATTATAGCCAGTATACCCGTCAAGAAAATAGTAGAAAGCCCGACCCGCAAGCTTATCCAACATTTTATCCAAGAATGGCAAGGGAAAATGGTCCTTGCGTGTCACCTTGTTGAGCTTGCGGTAGTCCATACACACCCGCCATCCGGTGATCGTTTTTGTGGGAATGAGCTCATTTTTGTCATTTTGGATCACCGTCATTCCACCCTTTTTCGGAACGCATTGGACCGGAGAAGTCCATGCACTATCCGAAATTGGATAGACAACTCCCGCATCGAGCCATTTTATGATCTCCTTCTTCACCACCTCTTGCATTGCCTCGTTGAGTCTCCTTTGATGTTCCACAGAGGGTTTTGCTCCATCCTCCAATATGATTTTGTGCATGCAAAAGGCGGGGCTAATACGCTGAATATCCGCAAGAGTCCATCCTATTGCTTTCTTTCTCCTCCTTAGCACATTTAATGTTGAGTCTACCTGTGATGACCCAAAAGGTCATCCTAAGTAATCCTAGCTAAATCTGTATTTTGAGGCCCCAAAAGCCTCCGTTAATCTCACCTTGATATGGGTGCGCAGCCCGGGCGTGTAGCCGGGAAGACTTTATATTGAAATTGGATGAAAAATAAAATTTATGATAATTAAATGAATAAAGTTGACTTTGGTCAACATTTTTGGTAAACGGACTCGGACCCGTGATGTGACATTCTCGGAGGGTCCGTAGGAAAATATGGGACTTGGGCGTATGCCCGGAATCGAATTCCGAGGTCCCAAGCCCGAGAAATGAATTTTTAAAGAAAATTGTTTTCCGAAAATGAAAAAGACTTTTGAAAATGAATTTTGATGTGAAACCCGTGTTACTGGGCCCGTATTATGGTTCTGGAGCCCGGAATAAGTTTAATATGGTTATTATGAGTTGTCTGCAAAATTTAGTAAGAAACGGACTTGGTTTGATGTGTTTCAGATCAAAAATGAAAAATTTGATAGTTTATGAAGTTTGAGAAAATTCCATGGATTTTGGAGTTTAATTCATCGTTTTTGATTTATTTTGGTGGTTTAATAATTTGAATAAGTCCGTAGGATGTTTATGAGATTGTGTGTGTAATTGGGTTTGAGCCCCGAAGGCTCGGGTGAGTTTCGGGTAGGCATCGGAGTGCAAAAAGTTAGAAAATCTGGTGTTTTGGACTGGTTTCTGGTGTCTGGTGTTTTCTTCTCTGTGATCGCAGCCCTTGCTCCGCGATCACAAAGGTCTGTCCTGGTCTCTTCCGCGATCGCATCCCTTCGACCCGCGATCGCATAGTGTGATGCCCTAGTGTTCCGCGATCGCAAACCTCTTCCTGCGATCGCATAGGGTCAGTTAGGCTCTATTCTGCTATCGCAACTTCTCTCCCGCGATCGCAGTGAGTTAGGATCCAATTCTCCACGATCGCAGCCCCTTTCCTGCAATCGCGATGAACAAAATCACCCAGTTAATTCTTTAACTCAAAAATAGAATACTTACACGGGATTTTTCAAAATTCACCAACTTCTTCTTCTCCAAGACCTCATAGGCGATTCCTAAGCTAGTTCTCCTCCATAACCAATTGGGTAAGTGATACTAACACTAATTTCTCCCATTTTACTTCCATAATCACTAGAAATCTAGGCCTAAAATCATAAAATCAAGTAGAAATTAGGGGTTTTGGATAGAGTTAGGTTTTTGGGAATTTTGGGTAATTCAACCCCAAGTTGGGGTCGTATTTAAAAATAAATTATATATTCTAACTCGTGGGGTTATGGGTGATTGAGTTTTGGTCCGAGCCTCGTGTTTGGACCAAGCGGGCCCGGGGTCGAATTTTAGCATTTTTGGAAGAATAGAAGAAAATGTACAATTAGGCTTCGGAATTGGTTTATTGAGTATTTATTGATGTTAATAAATCCATTATGTCTAGATATTATCGATTCGGAATTGGATTCGAGAGGGAAGGCTGTGATTGAGGCTTGACTTGCATTTTTGGAGCCGAGGTAAGTGTTTGGCCTAACTTTAGCTTGAGGGATTAGGTATAGAGTCTTATTTGCTATGTGTAATTCATGTCCAACGTATAGGCAGGGTGACAAGTGCCTATATGTTGCAGTCAAGCATGCCCGTGAGTCAATTGTGATGAATCATACAGTGTTCTTAATATTCTCTATACTATGAGTAATTGGTGATTTAGAAGTGATACCTTGATGTTGTTTCATGACATGGAGAGTTATTGTGTTATTTGTTTTAGTTGAGGCTTTTACTGTTGAAATTGTATTTCTGATGCGGGGTTGGTTATAGCTGAGTCCCTTGCCGGGACGATAGAATTTTATTGAGTATTTCCACACACTTGAGACTTCTTATTGTTGATTTTCACATTATATTGTTATTTTTATATTATTTATCGCACGAGGGGACATGTTGTGCTGATGTTTTTAATATTTATCACACGAGGGGACATGCCGTGTTGATCATTGATTATTTATTGCACGAGCGGACATTTTGTGACGAGTGTTACTATATATGCACGAGGGGACATTCTGCGCCGTATGATTGTGAGGTTATGCACGAGGGGACATGCCGTGCCTTTTGCTGTTCAATATCTGTCCTGAGACGTTAAATTCCTGCTTTTATTATTTTTATACTTCAGTTATTACCCTGTTCTACTGTGCTAGCATTTTGTTGCCCCTTTTACCCCAGCAAGTTCTCCCCGTATCTGTCTTACTTGCTTATTTCCGTCGATATTTTCCTGTTATTATATAGAATTGCACAGGTACATATGTTGTTGTCGGTCCTAGCCTCGTCACTACTTCGCCGAGGTTAGGCTCAGCACTTACTCAGTACATGGGGTCGGTTGTACTGATGCTACACCTGCACTTCTTTATGTTGTGTAGACTACGCAGCCGGAACCGGTGGTCACTGACGGTCGGAGCATTCCATCAGTTGATACAGGAGACATCGAGGTAGACCCGCAGACGTTCGTGGGCGCCTTGGCGTCACCTTCTACCCTTCACTTTCAGCTCTGTCTCATCATATAGTTCAAAGACAGTCATATGTACTTATTTTCAGACCTTTGTTTTAGTAATATCTTAGACAGTTCGTGAGTATGTGACACCAGTTCTGGGATTTGTATATGGGTTTTATTTAGAAGTTGTTATATTATTTTTGGTAATTTGTTAACCTTCATGTTATTGACCCTCGATGCCTTAGTTATCTTGTTCGTTTTTGTTGTTAATGAGTTTTATTTAGTTCAAATGTTGGCTTGTCTAGCGGGTTCAACGTTAGATGCAGTCATGGCCCGAAGGTGGGATTTT
>ML444152.1:100677-116038 GCA_005239535.1 Nicotiana rustica
TATTCTCTATCATCCGGAAAAGGCCAATGTGGTGGCCGATGCTTTGAGCCGGAAGTCAGTCAGCATGGGTAGTCTGCCTTATCTATTAGTTGGAGAACGAACTTTGTCTTTGGATGTTCAGGCGCTAACCAATCGATTTGTTAGGTTGGAGGTTTTTGAGGGTGGCAGCGTTTTGGCCCATGCCGTCGCTCGTTCTTCATTGTATGATCGTATTCGCGCCAGGCAGTATGATGATCGTCATTTGTGTGCTCTTAGAGATGCGGTTCGGCACGGACGTTCCAAGCAGGTCACAGTTGATGGTGAGGGAGTTTTATGATTGCAGGGTCGTATATGTGTTGCTAATGTTGATGGCATTCGTGAGTTAATATTGTAGGAGGCCCATAGTTCCCGGTATTCCATTTATCCGGGCGCCGCGAAGATGTACCACGACTTGTGACAGCATTACTGGTGGTGTAGAATGAAGAAGGATATTGTGGCTTATGTAGCTCGGTGCTTGAATTGTCAGCACGTTAAGTATGAGCACCAGAGACCCGGTGGTTTGATGCACCAGATTCAGCTTCCCGAGTGGAAGTGGGAGCGTATCATGATGGATTTTTTAGTTGGACTCCCACGGATTCTGAGGATGGTTGATGCAGTATGGGTTATTGTAGATAGGCTGACCAAGTCAGCAAATTTCATTCCTGTGGCGGTGTCATCTTCGGCAGAGAAGTTAGCTCAGATCTATATGAGAGAGATTGTCAGGTTGCACGGTGTGCCCTTATATATCATATCGGACCAAGGTACTCAGTTTACCTCCCATTTCTGGGGAGTATTTCAACGAGAGTTAGGCACACAGATTGAGTTGAGCACAACATTTCATCCTCAGACGGACGGACAGTCCGAGCGTATTATTCAGATTTTAGAGGATATGTTGCGGGCTTGCATTATTGATTTTGGTGGTTCATGGGATCAGTTATTGCCTTTAGCAGAGTTTTCCTACAACAACAGTTACCAGCCGAGTATTCAGATGGCTCCGTATGAGGCGTTGTATGGTAGGTGATGTCGGTCTCCAGTCGGATGGTTTGAGCCCGGAGATGCTAGGCTATTGGGTTTTGAGTTAGTCTAGGATGCCTTGGATAAGGTGAAGATTATTCAGGATACGCTTCGTACAACTCAGTCCAGGCAAAAGAGTTATGCAGATCGTAGAGTTCGAGATTTGGCTTTCATGGTAGGAGACCAGGTGTTCCTTCAAGTGTCGCCTATGAAGGGCGTGATGAGATTCGGAAAGAAGGGCAAGTTGAGCCCTAGGTATATTGGTCCATTTGAGATTTTGGATAAGGTAGGAGAGGTCGCCTACAGACTTACCTTTCCACCGCATTTATCAACAGTGCATCCAGTGTTTCATGTATCCGTGCTCCAAAGGTATATTGCAGATCCATCTCATGTTCTTGACTTCAGCGATGTCCAGTTTGACAAGGATCTGACTTATGAGGAGGAACCGGTAGCTATATTAGATAGGTAGGTTCGTCAGTTGAGGTTGAAGAGTTATCATTCGGTCCGTGTTCAGTGGAGAGGTCAGCCTGCCGAGGCAACTACTTATGAGTCCGAGTCCGATATGAGGAGTCGTTATCCCCATCTTTTCTCAGACTCAGGTACTTTTCTATGTCCGTTCGAGGACGAAGGTTTGTTTTAGAGGTGGAGATTGTGATGACCCAAAAGGTCATCCTAAGTAATCCTAGCTAAATCTGTGTTTCGAGGACCCGAAAGCCTCCGTTAATCTTACCTCGATATCCGTGCACAGCCCGAGCGTGTAGCCAGGAAGTCTTTATATTGAAATTTGATGAAAAATAGAATTTATGATAATTAAATGAATAAAGTTGACTTTGGTCAATATTTTTGG
Organism: Nicotiana rustica; assembly: GCA_005239535.1. Taxonomy (NCBI): domain Eukaryota; kingdom Viridiplantae; phylum Streptophyta; class Magnoliopsida; order Solanales; family Solanaceae; genus Nicotiana; species Nicotiana rustica. Next base: position 102,557 of record ML444152.1, read on the forward strand.
TAAACAGACCCGGACCCGTGATGTGACATTCCCGGAGGGTCCGTAGGAAAATATGGGACTTGGGCGTATGCCCGGAATCGAATTACGAGGTCCCAAGCCCGAGAAATGAATTTTTAAAGAAAATTGTTTTCTGAAAATGATAAAGACTTTGGAAAATGAATTTTGATGTGAAACCCATGTTACCAGGCCCGTATTATGGTTCCGGAGCCCGGAACAGGTTTAATATGGTTATTATGAGTTGTGTGCAAAATTTGGTAAGAAACGGACTTGGTTTGACGTGTTTCAGATCAAAAATGGAAAATTTGATAGTTTATGAAGTTTGAGAAAAATCTATGGATTTTGGAGTTTAATTCATTGTTTTTGATGTATTTTGGTGGTTTAATTATTTGAAAAAGTCCGTAGGATGTTTATGAGGTTGTGTGTGTAATTGGGTCTGAGCCCCGAGGGCTCGGGTGAGTTTCGGGTAGGCATTAGAGTGCAAAAAGTTAGAAAATCTGGTGTTTTGGACTGGTTTCTGGTGTCTGGTGTTTTCTTCTCTGCGATCGTAGCCCTTGCTCCGCGATCGCAGAGGTCTGTCTAGGTCTCTTCCGCGATCACATCCCTTCGATCCGCGATCGCATAGTGTGATGCCCCAGTGTTCTGCGATCGCAAACCGCTTCCTGCGATCGCATAGGGTCAGCTAGGCTCTATTCCGCGATCGCAACTTCTCTCCTGCGATCGCAGTGAGTTAGGACCCAATTCTCCGCGAACGCAACCCCTTTCCTGCGATCGCGATGAACAAAATCGCCCAGTTAATTCTTTAACTCAAAAACAGAATACTTACACGGGATTTTTCACAATTCACCAACTTCTTCTTCTCCAAGACATCATAGGCGATTCCTAAGCTAGTTCTCCTCCATAACCAATTGGGTAAGTGATACTAACACTAATTTCTCCCATTTTACTTCCATAATCACTAGAAATCTAGGCCTAAAATCATAAAATCAAGTAGAAATTAGGGGTTTTGGATAGAGTTAGGTTTTTGGGAATTTTGGGTAATTCAACCCCAAGTTGGGGTCGGATTTCAAAACAAATTATATATTCTAACTCGTGGGGTTATGGGTGATCGGGTTTTGGTCTGAGCCTCGTGTTTGGACCAAGCGGGCCCGGGGTCGAATTTTAGCATTTCTGGAAGAATAGTAGAAAATGTATAATTAGGCTTCGGAATTGGTTTATTGAGTATTTATTGATGTTAATAAATCCATTATGTCTAGATATTATCGATTCGGAATTGGATTCGAGAGGGAAGGCTGTGATTGAGGTTTGACTTGCATTTTTGGAGTCGAGGTAAGTGTTTGGCCTAACTTTAGCTTGACGGATTAGGTATAGAGTCTTATTTGCTATGTGTAATTCATGTCCAATGTATAGGCAGGGTGACGAGTGCCGATATGTTGCGGTCAAGCATGCCCGTGAGTCAATTGTGATGAATCATACCGTTGTCTTAATATTCTCTGTACTATGAGTAATTGGTGATTTAGAAGTGATACCTTGATGTTGTTTCATGACATGGGGAGTTATTGTGTTATTTATTTCAGTTGAGACTTTTACTGTTGAAATTGTATTTCTGATGTGGGGTTGGTTATAGCTGAGTCCCTTGCCAGAACGATAGAATTTTATTGAGTATTTCCGCACACTTGAGACTCCTTATTGTTGATTTTCACATTATATTGTTGTTTATATATTATTTATCGCACGAGGGGACATGCCGTACTGATTGTTTATTATTTATCACACGAGGGGACATGCTGTGTTGATCATTGATTATTTATTGCACGAAGGGACATTCCGTGCCGAGTGTTACTATATATGCACGAGGGGACATTCTGTGCCGAGTGATTGTGAGGTTATGCACGAGGGGACATGATGTGCCTTTTGCTGTTCATTATCTGTCCTGAGATGTTAAATTCCTGCTTGTATTATTTTTATACTTCAGTTATTACCCTGTTCTACTGTGCTAGCATTTTGTTGCCCCTTTTACCCCCAGCAGGTTCTCCCTGTATTTGTCTTACTTGCTTATTTCCGTCGATATTTTCTTGTTATTATATAGAATTGCACAGGTACATATGTTGTTGTTGGTCCTAGCCTCGTCACTACTTTGCCGAGGTTAGGCTCGGCACTTTCTCAGTACATGGGGTCGGTTGTACTGATGCTACACATGCACTTCTTTATGTTGTGCCGAATACGCAGCCGGACCCGGTGGTCACTGACGGTCGGAGCATTCCATCAGTTCATACATGAGACATCGAGGTAGACCCGCAGATGTTCGTGGGCCTTGGCGTCACCTTCTACCCTTCACTTTCAGCTCTGTCTCATCTTTTAGTTCAAAGACAGTATGTACTTATTTTCAGACCTTTGTTTTAGTAATCTCTTAGCCAGTTCGTGAGTATGTGACACCAGTTCTGGGATTTGTATATGGGTTTTATTTCGAAGTTGCTATATTATTTTTGGTAATTTGTTAACCTTCATATTGTTGACCCTCGATGCCTTAGTTATCTTGTTCGTTTTACTTGTTAATGAGTTTTATTTAGTTCAAACGTTGGCTTGTCTAGCAGGTTCAACGTTAGACGCGGTCATGGCCCGAAGGTGGGATTTTGGGTCGTGACACTACCTACAATTGGATTAGGCAATAGGAAAGAATAACAAGTAAAGTACGAGATGGACCAAGATATTCATACCTTAGGTGGGAAGGTAGTTGCTTCAACTCCAGATTCGGAGGCTCTTTAATGGAAGGCTTTGTTGGTGGAGTCTTCCGGTTCTCCAAGTCCAATGATAGCTTTCTGGGACCATAGGAGTAAGAACCCATGCCTTGAAGGGCATTGGTACTTTCAAGAACAACATCCACCACGGAGTCCTCATGATTCAATAAGGCCAACTCCACTGGATCATCAACATGGATAATAGAACTTGCATCATCAATAATAACCTCAGTCACGAGGTCCATAAAAGAGCAAACTTCTGTACTGTTGGGCTGCTTCATTGATTTACACACATGAAAGACCACCTTCTTATTTCCCACTCGGAAAGTGAGCTCCCCAGCTTCTACATCAACCAAGGCCTTTCCCGTGGCAAGTAAGGGCCTTCCCAAGATAATGGGGACCTCATAATCAACTTCACAGTCTAGGATGACAAAATCCACGGGCAATATAAATTTGTCCACCCGCACTATCACATCATCAATTATCCCTAAGGGCCTCTTCATTGACCTATCCGCCATTTGTAAATGCATAGAGGTCGCCCTAGGTTGCCCGTTTCCCAAAGTTTTAAAAACTGAGTATGGAATCAAGTTAATACTCGCCCCAACATCACACAAGGCTTTGGCAAAGTCCGCAATCCTGATCGTGCAAGGAATGGTAAAAGCTCCCGGATCCTCAAGTTTTGGTGCCATGGAGTGAAATATAGCACTCACTTGGTGAGTCATCTTGATGGTTTTACACTCCATGAGCCGCTTTTTAGTGACTAAGTCCTTCATGAACTTAGCGTATCCGGGCATTTGTTCCAAGGCTTCAACCAACGGGACATTGATGGAGAGACCCTTCAGCATATCAATAAACTTCTTGAATTGAGTATCTTGCTTTTGTTTGGCCAACCTTTGAGGGTAAGGAGGAGGTGGCCTAGGCAATGGTGCCTTGGCTTGTGGGACCACCGGTTCCGGCATATCAATCACGTGTTCCCTAGATGGGTTCACGTCCCTTTCCAAATCCTCCCCATTATCATGTATGTCAATCCTCACCTCACTTGTGGTTGGCTCATCCACCACTTGTTCAACTTCAACCGGTAACTCTTCTTGGGGCATATCATCATCATCAATTACAATCTTCCTTTGCCTAAAATTGCTTGCTTCAACACCTTTTCCACTTCTCGTGGTCACCGCCATGGCATGACCGGTATTGTTATTGTTCCCACCTTTGGGGTTCACCACCGTATCACTTGGTAGTGCACCGTTTGGGCGTGTGTTTAAGGCATGAGAAATTTGTACTTCAAGGTTCCTAATGGAGGTATTATGAGAGGCCAACTGAGCATCGGAGTACGCATTTCTCTCCATCGTCTGCTTGAACATTTTTTCAATTCTTCCCATATTATTTCTAGATGAGCTTTGCCCTTGAGATTGGTACAAAGGTGGGTTTCTTGGTTGTTGGTACATCAGGGGCCTTTGAAAACCCGACCCCCGATTACCATTGCCACCCTAGTTGTTGTTGTTGCCTCCATTCCAATTGTCATCATTGTTGTTCCCCCATTGTCGGTCATTGTTGTTCCCCCATTGTCGATCATTGTTGTTCCCCCAATTCCAATCATTGTTGTTGTTATTCCAATTTCTTGGTCTTTGATTCCCCCAACTTTGATTGTTGCTTGGTTTCTCCAATTTTGATTGTTGTTTTGACTATTGTCTTGACCTTGGTAGTTCTTTGCATACATCACTTCTTCTTCTTGGTCATCATACTCTTCTTTTTTGACATACCCACTAGGCCCTTGGGAACCTTGATCATTATGGTTTTGCTTAGAATTCCCCTAAGGTCTCCTTTGATTCCCTAATACGTTCACTCCCTCCATGGCATGTACTTGCTTTGGCCTTTGCAATTGTTGGAGTTGGGCTTTGGCAAGTTGGTTCATAGTGGTAGTGAGCTTGGCAATTTCTTGCCCTTGCTCTTGGAGCTATTTATGGAGACTATTCACACCGGACTCACCCTGAGGTACATTAGCTCTACTTTGCCAAGTCGATGATGTGTCGGACATCTTATCTAGAACCTCACATGCCTCGGGGTAAGACAACTTCATAAAGTTTCCACCAGCCAACTGATTGGCCACACATTGATTCACGGTGTTAATCCCTCGGTAGAAAGTCGGTTGGATCATGGCTTCAGTCATGTCGTTGTTTGGACATTCCTTAACCATGGTCCTATATCTCTCCCATATTTCATGCAAGGGCTCATTGGGTTCTTTTTTGAAGGCCAAGATTTCATCATGAAGCACCGCCATATGACTCGGGGAAATGAATTTTGCAATGAATTTGTCCGCGAGCTCATCCCAAGTTGGGAAGCCGCTCGAGCCAGTCAAGTGCTTTCCCCCTGAAGAGATAAATGGAATAACCGGAGTCGTAATGCATCCTCCAACACATTTGTCTGTTTACTTCCCCAGCAGGTATCCACGAAGCCCTTGAGATGTTTATAAGCATTCTGGTGCGCGGCTCCGGTGAAATGCCCCCGTTGCTCTAGGAGGGTTAGTATCACATTTGTAATTTGGAAATTTACCGCCCAAATCCTCGGCGAGACAATGGCACTAGCATACCTCTCATTTGGNACGTTGCTCTAGGAGGCTTAGCATCACATTTGTAATTTGGAAATTCCCCTCCCGAATCCTCGGTGGAACAATAGCACTAGCATACCCCTCTTTTGGAAGGACCCGAGGGGCAGCTCTAGGAGGGTGAGGCGGGGGAGGGTTTGGGATATCATCTTGAAAATAGGCATGTCGGCCCCTTATATATGGAGGTACTTGATTGATTTCATCCTCTTGATTATCATATACCTCCTCCCCCGCAATAACGTTTCCCAATAGATCCTCCATTTTCACCTGAGTATCTCACATCCGGTGAGAATCAAACAATGCGTAGTTCGGGAAATCTTGACATTTGAAAAATATGTACCGACTTACTTTGTTTTGGAATACTATTTGCAGAAATTTTGGTAGAGTTTCGGGATGATTTTGAATATCAGGGTTTTTTCAAAAATCGGCTAAATCTCCTATTCTATTTCTCTCTTGCTTTTTCTGTTATCCCCCTTTTTTTTAGCCGGTCAACAAACAAAATGTTGTACACATAGCAAGTAGGATGCATCAGGATAGTCTTTCATTTTGGGTTCACCTGTCCTAGACGGACCCAACCCCTGTGTTGAGTCCCCTAAGTAAAATGCGCGTGATGCAAATAAAAGTTCCTACTAGGGATCCAGCATGAGGCTACGTCATACTAGGTTTATACTCTGGAGTTTTGTTCTAGACAAGTCTTACCCGAGCGGACAACTCGAGCTGAGGTCGGGGCGGCATACCGGGAATACAGAAGCTTCACCGGCTTTGCAACTTGTCTGTACCTCATTCTAAAATTTGGATGACTCTAACAGAAAAGAAGTCACACGAAGTGGACACTTCCCAGATGATTTAGAAGACTCAGAAAGAAGAAGGGTTTCAGCACAGTTTTATACGCAGTTCAGATAATATCAAAGCGGTAAATGCGACATTTAACACGTCAGGTTTAAACACGTAAAATCAGAAATGAAAGCCAAAATATAATAGTTATATAAGCTCGAATTCTTGAACCCTGAACCAGAGATTCTGGGTTTGATCCCCAGCAGAGTCGCCAGAGATGTCACACCTCCTTTTTCACTACCCCGGGATTAATGAAGGGGTAATAAGGGAGTTTTTTCACTTTAAGTGACATTATTCGGTTTTGGGACTTATTATTATTTCATAGTCGCCACCTGGATTTTTGACAATGCTCCGGGACACCGTATTGTTTTGAAAATCCCAAACCGAGGAAGATTTGACTCTGATTTTATTTGTCTGCGGCCAGAAATCCGAGTAGGGAATTCTGTTAACCCGGGAGAAGGTGTTAGGAATTCCCGAGTTCCGTGGTTCTAGCATGGTCGCTTAACTATTAATATTTGGCCTAAATTATCCTATTATTTACGCGTTTTAGTGTATCGTGCATTTAGCCTATTTTCATTTTTTAACCGCTTTTGACATTTATGGACTTATCTTGAAAAACAAGTCACGAGGACGTGCACTTGTCTTCTTTTGGACGTATTACAATTACTCCACATGAAATGCACCCGTAATTGCAACACGTGATTTTATTATGATTTGAAGTTGAAGACGGGGACATGAGTTGTCGCACCCGAGCGTAGATTACGTGGTCAAGACTAATGGTCATGATGGTTTTATAATGCCTATTTGAGGAGATATTCGATTATTCTTTATTCTTTCCATTTTAAGGAGTATTTTAGTTTTAAAATCAATTGGGACGTTTATGGATTTATTTTGGACAAGTTACGATGGCGTACACTCGTTGTTTTTTAGCACATGGTAAACACGTCACATGAAATGCACTCGTGGTTTCTATATGCGTATTTTACTTATTTTTTTGAGTTGAGGGTCGGGGGCACGAGTTGCCACTCCCGAGTGTAGATTATGGTAGTTTTGGAATTTATTCGATTCTTACCCAATTTTAAAACTAAAGGTATCACTTTACCTAAAAGGTTGCCTAAAATGATGTTCATTAATCCAAGGATAGTATGTTTCGGGCTATGGCCGTATTTTAGCCCCAAATTGTTTCAACTCTTTTGGCCAATCCTAATTACGACTACTTTATAGGGAGGTCACTAGTTTAAGAAATTCAGCTAAGTCTTAATGATCTCTACTTTTCAGTTTGATGAATAAATAGGATAACATGGTAATCAAAATACATATTCGTTCATACATACACAACATAGTTTTTCTAGTTTTTCCATTTTTTAGAAAGCCTAAACATGGATCTAGAATACTCATTAATTCTGAAATGAATTGGCAAGGTAAACGCTTCTTTCAGAATTTTTGTGATTTCTAACAAAGATCAAGCCACATGCAGCCTTATTAATTTTGAGACGGTGATTCTTACCAATTTTTAAACAGCCTAATCTCATGTTTCTAAAGGGTCGAAATTCACATACGTTTATATGTTGATTTTAGCAGATTACAAGATGCAAAAAATAAAATAAATTGAAGATATCCTGCTAATCCCCTTCATGTTGAAACTTTACTGAATTTGAAATAATTCTTTTTGCAAGATTCGAACGAGTGTTTATACAGATTCCACATATTTTCCTTTTATCTAATATCACTATTATTACTTCCAGAACAGGAAAATATAAAAAATTCGAAACTTCAAGAATACGAACAAAAACTGAAATTAAACGTACAGTCCAGTCTTTTATTACATGATTCTGAAAATGAATACAAACTACTGCCATCTAGGCATATTTTAGAAGATGGGAAAACTAAAAAAAATGGTTTTGGCTAATTTGCATGACTTGAATTCCCTTAAGGCCATATACTTGTGCCTTCCCTTGTAATCTGCAAACACCCCAATTAATTGAGTGTTATGCATCCCTCAGAACCAAATTGACCATGAGAGAGTCAATTTTGATCCTGATAGTGCTTATGTTAAGCTATACAAAAAAACAGAATTATTTGTGCATCTTTTGGTGTGAACCTGACCATGAGTGGGTCAGGTTTTAATCCCATAATACCAACACTAAAACTAAGTCTAAATCTCCTGCCTACTAAGTCTCTTCAGTGAAGAAGGAACACAAATAAGAGCATTTCTTATCATTAATCTAAGATTACAGGTCCAACACTTTACTATTTGGCCAATATTTAGAATATACCTTTAAGCGTCGCCAAAAGATGGATCTCATCATGAAGAAAGGTCAGATTCAATCCTTAATGACACTCTTAGAGGAAAAAATCATATTCACAATTTCTATGGACTGAACTTGTCCATAAAAGGGGTCAGATTCAGCTCCATAGATTTCATTTTTTAGCTCCCCTTGACAATTACACCATAATTTTGACTTTTTAAGCTTTATAGAGACAGAATCTGACCATTTTAGGAGATTCAGCTTCTTTAACCTAAAAGGCTTTTTGCCTATTTATTTTATACCCTAATAGAGGTATTTCAAGGACATGCTACTGTTTATGCACTATTATGGGGTGAATTTGACTATTGAAAGATCAAATTCATCTACCCTAATGCAAATTCTAACATAATTCTGAACTATATAGAAATTTGATTATTTAGGCATTTTTTAGAGAACGAATTTGATCATTGTAAGGGATTCAGATTCTTTACTCCAAGGAACCTTGTGATTACCCATTTTGCACTCTTAAGGGGTGATAAGCTACTATTTAAGCACCTAATATGGGGTGAATTTGACCATTATAGAGGGTCAAATTCATCTACCCTAGTGTTGTTCCATAGGTATATCTGTATATCTAGGGCCTGAATTAGACCAATATTTAAGCATCTTTATAGGATGAACTTAACCATTAGAGGTTAAGTTCATTACCCTTTGATGTTATTTTCTAACAGCCCCTCGATTACACAATCATGCACAAACAACTCTAAGATAAAAGCAGACTTATATAAGATTCAGAGATTAGAAACTAAATAAACATAATGTAATGCATCACATTTTGTCACATAGGTTCATACATGAACAAATTTAAACCAACAGAAACACAGATTCATGGAGGAAAGACAGAAGATTTCAAATCTTTATATTTCATAAAAAATGGGTCAGTTTTACATACCATTTTAGGAGTAAAACAACAAAAGAAACTTGGCCAAATAAAGGTCAAGTGTAACAACAATCAGCAAAAGAAAAGAAATCCAGCCACAGCAAGCAGAGACCACAGGAAACCAAATAGCCCAGCAAGAATTGACCCAGAAATCTTGGGTATGAATGTTTAAAGCTCCAAAAATCAGATTTTTTTTTTTTTGAAATTTTTATGAATAGAGGATACTCTGATGTTCTGTATTTTCAGGATGTTTTCAGTAGCTAAGAGAGAAAAAAAATCCAAAGTTCTTCAATCTATACCAAAAGGATCTATTTATAGGAATCTTTTAGGATGAGATATGCTTTGGCATATTGCTCATTCAAGAGCTGAAAATAGTACTAGGGCAACTATCCAACCTTACTTTTGGGACAGCTGCCCCCTTTTCTAGAACATTCTTCCCTTTTAAAAGACCTTTTTATCCTTATATATCTGATTTCCTAATATACATTACCTGATATACCCTTTGAAGTTCCTATATTTACCATTAGGTAACGAGGGTTACTTACTTGAGTTTAGTTTAGCTAATTAACTCTAGTTAGCTTACTATTGTTAATGTCACGACCCAAATCCTAATTCAGGTCGTGATGGCGCCCAACGACGAGGTTAGGCAAGCCAACATGGATGATACTACTATTTGATCAATTTTTCCAACGTTTACCAGTTTTAAACAATTATTAGCATGATGATAACCTGTGATACGAAATAAAATCATAACTAAACATGGCCAAAAGGTAAGCATATGTATAAATATACCGCCCACAACTCAAAATATACGCTACGTGTGTGCCAGGAACTAGTGCCACGAGTGTCACGGGCAACTATCTGACTATACAAGGATAATATATATACAAGTCCACAGTCTGAATAATAGACGGGAAAATGACAAAAGAAACTTCAGGGTGCTACCAGGGATCGCAAGGAAGAGAAGCTCACTGTGAAGTCTAATCAACACAAGTCAGTATCTAGCACCGGCCTGATAGTCCGATGTACCAGCCTCCAGACCTGTACAGTCAAGTACAGAAGAAGAAGTGCAGCATGAGTACATAATGAATATGTACCCAGTGAGTATCCCATCTAAACTCGAGGGAGTAGTGACGAGAGGTCGACTAGATACTCGCTAAGGTCCAGCAATATAATATATAACGAGATAAGGCAAAAGCAATAGGCATGTGAATCAGTAAACAACAAGGACATAGTGAATAATGTAACCCAGGTAAATATCAGAAAAATTAACAGCAAAGTACCAAAATCCTCTCATAACCAATACCTGACGATCTCGTTACAAGTGACTCAGAACTCAAGTGATCATACACATACTAGGACAAGACAACCGGCCGAAGTCATAAAGGTGGTGATAAGGACTGAGGTCATAACCTAACTCACGACCGCGCATCGTACCAGCGACTCGTGTGCTGACTCGATAATGATAAGCTGACCCACGATCGCGCATCATACCTGCGACTCGTGTGCTGACTCGATAATGATAAGCTGACCCACGATCGCGCATCATACCTGCGACTAGTGTGCCGACTCGGTAATGATAAGTTGACCCACGATCGCGCATCATACATACGACTCGTGTGCTGACTCAATAATAATTAGTAATAAGATGACCCACGACCGCGCATCATACCTGCGACTCGTGTGCTGACTCGATAACAAGTGCATATATATATGTAAGTACATATGTGTACCAACTCAACAGTGAACTTAATCGGACTGTGCCAATGCCAATGATAAATCAACTGGGGTTAAATCATAATGTTCCGCATTTCCATATCATCTCAGGAATAATATGCAATTGACAACACATCCAAAAGTACAAATAGGGCACATCGAGTCATGTTTGTGAATCCTAAAGTTACCCGACATAGCAGACTAGTCGCCACGTACGGACTCTCGTCACTTGGTACGTATGTAGGCCCCCCCTACCCCGCAACATGTATATACAGTAAATACAGTACCTATGGGGACAATTCCCCCTTACAAGGTTGGAAAGGAAACTCACCTCGTGTCGAATCTACCTCCCGGACCAAGAACGCGCCCGCAACTCCGAACTCTACACCCGAGGACTCGTAACTGGAGTAGGAAAAATCCGTATTATATTTTTGGAAAAGATTGCATCGTACCCCTTTAGAACCACAAAATTTACACCTTGTTAACCTTCCAATAATTTCTCATTGAATTCTTAGTTGGAAAACGTTTGTCGAAGCTTGCTAATCGTTCTGGATTTAAAATGTTTGGTTGAAAGCTATTATGTAAAAATGGCTAACATTTGGGTTTTGGTTGAAGGGAGCTTTTATGTAAGATTGATTATGATTCTAATGGGATTCTAATCGGTAAGTCATTTGTGAATATGAAAGATCTTAAAAAAAAGAGTGAAATGTGACATTATGCCACCTAATCCAAAAATGACCAAGAGTCATTTTTTGGAAGTGGTATGGCTGCAACGTTATTTTGGGGTATATATTCTATTAATTTTTATCCACTTATTAGTTAACTGGGTAATATCCCGTTACGTGATAATTAACCAATTACCCGAATAATTAAAAATTATTTCCACTTACTTCAAATATTACTCACTTTTCACGCTGTGATGACCCAGGGGTCATTTTATGAATTTAGACTCTGTTCTAGGATTATTAGCCATAAAAAAATTAATTTTAATTACCTCAATTTGTGTGCGCAGTCCGGGCGTGAAACCGGAAAGCTTTTATGTTAAAATATAAGAAACAATAATTTTTAGAATTACAAAATTTGGTTTTAGTTGACTTGAATCAACAATTTTGAGTAAACGGACTCAAATATGTGTTCCGATGATCTCGGAAGGTCCGCAGTAAAATATGGGACGCGGGAGTATGCCTGGAAATGAATTCCGAGGTCCCAAGCCTTAGAAATCAATTTTTGAAATAAATTGTTTTGCTGAAATATTTATGAAATAATAAAAAGAATTAATGTTTGAAGTCATTGGTATCGGGCCCGTATTTTGGTTCCGGAGACCGGTACAGATTTGTTATGATATTCAGGCCTTGCCTATGAAATTTGGTGAAATACGGAGTTCGTTTGTCGTGATTCGGACATCCGGTTGAAAAGTTATGAACTATAAGTGTTCTTGAGGAAAATAATGAGTTTTGAGGTTTAATTCGTTGTTTTACATGTTATTTTCATGATTTGATCGAAGGAGCAAGTCCATATTATGCTTTTAGACTTGCGTGCATGTTTGATTTAGAGCCCCGAGGGCTCGGGTGAGTTTCAAATAGGTTTGGGTTGTGTTGCGCTCGTTCTTTCTTATGCTTCGACGTCGTTTCTTCAAGCATACATGATATCATATTGAACAAATGAGCTCCGATTTATGTTTTGGATGAAGTAATAGATCCGTATTGTAATTATGGACTTGTAGCAAAAAGAATCATCGAATTTGGACATCGTATGAGGATTTTATGGCCATTTTACCAAGGTTGCCCAGATTTTTCTGGTTAATTACGAATTTGCCCATGACGGCGTATTAAAAACATGCACTATTTGCAAATCTTAAAACCTACATATCTCCTTCATTATAAGGTCAAATTAAGTGATTCAAAAGCCTAAATTCATTAGAATTTCACAAGGAATCCATTCGATACAAGAAAATAGAGTTTAGGGATCGTTTGTGACGAGAAACGAGACAGAATAACTGGTAGAAAAATAAATACAAAACGGGTAGACTTATTCTTCTTCAAATTTTCGAACCCCACAGCCCTAGGAACGAATTTCTTCACCAAATATCATCCCCAAGTCATAGGTAATCAATTCTAAACTTTACTCGTTCAATTACCCTTTGTTTTCATCACTTTTAAATCAAAAATAAGAATTTTCATGATAAAATTGAGGGTTTGGGTAGAATTAGGAAATTTTATAAAAACCGAATCTTTACCTCGAATTGAGGTCGGATTTCAAAATTAATTGTATATTTGGGTTCGTGGGTGAATGGGTAGACGTAATTTGGTCTGAACCCCAAGTTTAGACCAAGCGGGTCGGGGTCGGGGTCGGGTTTTCACTTTTTTTTAGAAAACTTAGAAAAAATTATATTTTTCAATAAAGTTA
>ML444153.1:4719-19338 GCA_005239535.1 Nicotiana rustica
GGTGATTTTGAACTGTATTTCCAATATGCTGCATTCCTTAACATTGATATTTGTCATTGCTTTGGTGAGGAAGAGTGTAAATAATGAAGGGTGATGTCGTGCCATGATATACATTGATCACACCATACATTGCATAGTGAGGAAGAGTGTAAAGCACGAAGGGTGATGTCGTGCCATGATTTACATTGATTATAAGCACGAAGGTTAATGTCGTGCCATGATTTACATTGATTACATTGACATACATAATACATCGCATAGTGAGGAAGAGAGTAAAAGCACGAAGGGTGATGTCGTGCCATGATTTACATTGATTACATTGACATACATAATGCATCGCATAGTAAGGAAGAGAGTAAAAGAACGAAGGGTGATGTCGTTCCATGTTCCATGATTATTTCATATCGTACATCGCATTGTGAGGAAGAGAGTAAAATCACGAAGGGTGATGTCGTGCCATTATTTACATTTCTGGCATTCACACTGGTTTCCTTATCACTCATTTCTTAAATTGCCTTTTCTTGTCTGCCCTTCATGCTCACTTAACTGCTCTATCTCATTTGTTCCCCTTTAACTGCTCCCATATCCCCATACTTGTCTGCCTATCTCTTGCCTTATTTTTCCATGTTTTGGTTTATAGAATAGGACAGGTTAACGTTGTTGCTAAGTCTAGCCTCGTCACTACTTCGGCCGAGGTTAGGCTCAGCACTTACTCAGTACATGGGATTGGTTGTACTGATGCTACACTGCACTTCTTAATGTTGTGAAAATCCCACACCCAGACCACGTGGACAGCGTTGAGGGAGTCACCTTCAGTCCACCCAGAGCTTCAAGGTATACCCGCCGGCGTTCGTGGGCCTTGGTGTCTCTTCTACCTTTGGATCTCTTATTGTCTTACATTTTCCGCTAGTTTCAAAGACAATGATGTATTTTCCTTTCAGACTTGTATTTAGCACTCTATAAAGAGTTCGTGAGTTGTGACATCCCAGTTTTTGGGGCTTACACGACGTTCTGTATTTACTATTTCACTTAGTATTTTTGAATTATTATTCCATTTCCGCTGTAAAAACTGTAAGGTGTTTTGTTATTTCTGTTAAGATGGTATCTTGATGTTAGATTATCTGTACACGTTGGCTTGTCTAGCGGGTTCAACGTTAGACGCAGTCACGGCCTGAAGGGTGGGATTTTCGGGTCGTGACATAAAAATATATTATTGAAACTCCTAATAAATGGTAAAAATTATATTTATGCTGTAAAATTATATAAAATAATAACTCAACATTATACAAATGATACTTTGGCATAAATAATATAATAAACGCAATTATTTGTAGAATATAGGCCATTATTGCAAAATTAGATAAATAGCTTTAAAATGCTAATGCAATTATAANGCAGTCACGGCCTGAAGGGTGGGATTTTGGGTCGTGACACCCTTTGTCTAGAAAGTTCCGTCTTCTCCCTTCTCTCTTCGCACGTTCTCTACTTCCACCATTAGAGCTCACACCGAGCTCGTGTCTCTTTTTCTTTCGTTCATTTGTAAATTGGACATGGTATCAGATCCAAGGTATTGGCTTTAGGATCTCGTCGTCCTATTCTTCGTTATTGTACTCATACGATCAAAATTGATTGATATTTTTTGGGAATTAGGGTTTCTGTATAGAAATCGATCGATTAGTTGTTTGATTTCAGTAATTCGTCTTCATCATTGCAATCACTTCTCAGCTGAGCTAAATCATGGCCGGAGAAGACGAGATTCCGGTGATGGATAGAACAACCCTAGATTCAACGAGTCCGTTGTATATGCATCCATCGGAAAGCGCTGGATCCATGTTAGTTCCGGTAGCCTTTGACGGAACTGGTTATACATCATGGAAAAGGGGAATTCTCTGGGCACTCTCTGTGAAAAATAAATTGGGCTTCATCACTGGAAAATGTAAAAAATCCATATTCTGATTCCGTTAGCCTCGACCAATGGGAACGATGCGAAGATATGGTGACATCATGGATCTTAAACTCTTTATCTAAGGACCTAGCCGATAGCTTACAATACGTTAATGATGCTAGGGAACTTTGGCAGGAGTTAGAGGATAGGTACGATCAAACTAATGGTGCAAAATTGTACCAACTCCAAAAGGAAATAAATTATTTGATTCAAGGGAATTTGGACATCAATGGATACTACACTAAGATTAAGAAACTCTTGGAGGAGCTTAACACACTAAACATACATGCTAAGTGTGCTTGCAAGTGCATATGTGGAGCAAAAGAAAACATGCACAAAGCTGAACAAGATAGAAGACTGATTCAGTTTCTGATAGGGCTAATGAAGTGTATACTATGGTGATAGGAAGTATTTTGATGATGAATTTTCTCCCAAGAATAGCTCAAGCCTTCTCCATTCTCATTCAAGAGGAGAAGCAAAGGGAAGTCAAACCAAGCAATCATTTTTCGATAGATTCTGCTGCTTTGAACGCAAGTGGACCAAGGTATAACAACTTTAGAACAAACTATACCCAACAGGGGAACAATAACACGAATATTGGATACAAGGGAAACAAGTTCAACAATAGACCTAGGCCATTCTGTGACTACTGTAAAAGGCCAGGGCACATCAGGGAGAAATGCTACAAACTTCACGGATTCCCACAGAATTTCAGGTTTAATAAAGAAAGAAGGATTGCAGGAAATGTGTTTGGGTCATCAAGTGAAGGTATTACAATGAAGGATGATGGAAGTGGCTGTCAAGATCAGGAACAAGGTCGAACTATGCACAGCTTGACCAAAGAACAGTATGGACAACTACTTAATATACTGGAAAGTTTTCAAGGAGGAGGAGACAAATCCACAAGCAATACCATCAATGGAGGAGCTGTGAACTTTGCAGGTATATCAACATGCTCTACTCATTTTGACTCAAGTTATCAATTGTGTGATAGTTCTAATTCAGGTGCTGACTCTTGGATCCTTGACTCTGGAGCCACAAACCATATGACATACAATAAATCACTACTAACCAATATCAAAAGCTTAGTCTACCCATACTTATTCACCCTACCAAATGATTACAAGGTTAAGGTGATACTGATTGGTGATGTAGTTCTTAGTCCTACATTCATCCTTAGGAAAGTCCTCCTTGTCCCTAGTTTCAAGTTCAATTTGATATCAATTCACTCTCTGATAGTTCAACTTGATTGTATTGTGATATTTACCAAATATCTTTGTATTCTTCTACATGGCCCTTCACTGAAGAGGCCACTAGAGATTGGTAAGGCCAAGACTGACATGTACCTACATTGCTCAAGCAACTACAACACTGGTCCAATCCCCTCTAACTCTTCTAATACATCCCATTCATGTCTCACTAGTAATAAAGATGAGGTACACTCTACAGTCAACACATCTAGTTCATTTCCTTCTTCCCAGTTAGGTAATACAAATAAACCATTGTCTACTATTCCTGTTACATCCACCATGGTTACTCCATCTCATAGTAGTGATAGAAGTAGTTCTCTTACATTTTCATCATTCTGTAAATAATCCAAGCAATAAAAGTGAATCTTGTTTGCCTGATGTTTCTCCTGTTACAGAATATTTGCTTGATCATTTGTGGCATAACAGATTAGGACATGTGCCTTTTGTTAAAATGAAAGGGATTTCCTGTATACCTGTTAACTTTGCACCTAAACAACATTTTCTTTGCCCTATTTGCCCAATGGTTAGACAAACTAGGTTACCTTTTCTAGAAAGAACAACCCTAACCACTAAGATTTTTGAACTACTACATATTGACCTATGGGGTCCATATCATGTTACAACACACAACAAATATAAATACTTTATCACCCTTGTGGATGATTACAGCATGGACTCATCTATTAAGTTGTAAGAGCAATGCCCTACACACCATCAAAGTCTTTTCTGCCATGGTAGAGAATCAATTTAATACTACCATCAAAACCATAAGAACTGATAATGGGCTTGAGTTTACTAGCCTTGAGGCCACTTCATTTTTCCAATCAAAGGGCATCATACATCAAAAAACATGTCCATATACACCACAACAGAATAGTGTGGTGTAAAGAAAATATAAATACTTATTAGAAACAGCCAGGGCACTCTTGTATCAATCAAAATTACCCATGTAGTATTGGGGAGAGTGCATACTGACTTCAACCTATCTGATAAACAGACTTCTCTCTTCATCACTCAAAACCAACTGTCCATTTGAACTATTATACCTAAAGAAGCCACGTTACTCTCACCTTAGAAGTTTTGGGTGTTTATGCATCCCTACCATTCTCAAAACATACAAAGATAAGTTTGAACCAAGATCCACTACCCATGTTTTTGTGGGATATCCCTTTGGAAAAAAGGCTACAAAGTACTAAATTTGGACACTAAAAAGATGAGTGTCTCAAGAGATGTAGTATTCTATGAGAATGTGTTTCCATTTGCTTTGTCCACTAGTTCCAGTAGGGTATTCCCTTCATTTCCTCAAATGAAGTCACATCTTTCAGATGAACTCTTTCCTTCAAATGATATAGAGAGTATTCCATAGTCATTGAATGAAAATTACCATGAAGTGTCACCACGGACCTTGCTAGGAATGAGCCATTGTCTGAATCAAACCAAACATCACCTCAATCTGTTCCTTTTGATAATGATTCCAGAATTTCCCAATCACCTTTGGGCAGTAAGTCTTCAGGAATCTCCCCTGCTAATGACAACCCAAGTGAAACATCCTCTACTCCTCCTCATAATCGAAATTCCATAGCTCAAATTGTATCAACTCAAAACACCTCAGTCTTAAATCAGAATAGACCTTCCAGAACCTTGAAAGTTCCAGCTTATCTTAAAGACTATGAGTGTGCAATCCCTAAACTTCAGCACACTTTTGAGAACCAATCATCCTCCCCAAATAATAGCCAAAGTACACAGTCCTTTTATTTTAACACCTTTGTACCCAAGACACATCATCATTCACTTAATGTTCTAGACCCCACTAGTCAGCATTTGATGGAAACTGCCTCACATGAATCTGAACCTAGTTCATATGAGGAAGTTCCTGTGAAGCCTGCTTGGCGAGCAGCAATGAATCAAGAAATCTATGCACTGTATGCAAACAACACTTGGGACTTAGTTCCTCTTCTAAATGGAAAGAAGGCAATAGGTTGCAAGTGGGTATATAAAATCAAACATAAGGCAAATGGTAGCATAGAAAGGTTTAAGGCAAGTTTAGTAGTTAAAGGCTATACACAACAAGCTATTGATACCCAAGTTTTCCAAAAATATTATTAAAATTGCATATACCTTCAAAATCATGCATCAATACCAATTGGTATTTTTCTATAATTTTTCCACATTTTTATTAATTTATCCAGCATTTTATTTCCAATAAATAATTACAAATTTGCATCACAAAGAATTTCAAAAGAATTTCTTGATTTAATTTATTGTTTATGGTCCTATTAAGGCCAAATTATTCCATAAATAGCCAATTTGGCACCTTCTGGCTATAATTGTAATAACTTTGCAATTATAGCCCATGCATATAATTTTGTGCTATTTTTTACCATAAATTAGTCCTTTATATTTGTAAATACCAAGTAATCATTTTATAGTTAATTTCATGCATAGGATTCATTTTAATAATTAGTAATTATTTAATAAAATTATTTTAATTAAACTATCTTGGTATTTAAACTATAGCCCATTCCTATTTCAATTTTAGCCTAAATTAATTAACCAGCCCCTATTAAACCAGCCCAAAAACGTCTGATTAAACCAGCCCAAACCCCAAGCCCAATTCCTAAATATTCCCGACCCAGTTCTGGTTAGATCTTGGCCGTTGATCAATTTTGATCAATGGCCTGGATTTAACCTTACCTTAATCAACCTAAAAGAACTACCCCAAACCCTAATTCTCTCATCCTCACCCGCCGTCACTCCTCTCATTCTCTCACAAGCTCCCTCAGCCCTAACCATGGCTTCCATCCGTCGTTGTTTGCTCGCCGTTGATTATGGTGGTTCACCACCGCTCCTAGCCCTAATGGCTCCCCTCCCATGACCGGATTCTTGCTACCCTGAAGTCCTCAAGGGACCAGTGGCCGTTCACTTACCCACTAGGTGTGCTCACCATTCTCAGGCCACCATGGCTCGATCGAGTAAGATCTTTCTATTTTTCGGCTAAACCTATGGGTTTCTAAGCCGGTCTCTCTATTTTTGGGTTATCTTCTAGAAAACCCTAACCTCTTCTCCTGTACCTCTTAGATCTGTGACAGATCTGAGGCTTTCTAAGCTATTTTGCTTGTTTTTGTGAAGAAACTTTCGATTTTAAAGTGTCACTTCATTTTTTTGACTAGGGTTTCTAAAACCTTTCTTCAAAATGATTTTCTCTGATTTTCTAAGTATTATTCCTTGATTCTTATGTGTTTGATCAATTTTTTAAACTTCCTTTTAACCCTAATCAGTTTTGTTGAAAACCCCTAATTGTTTGGCTTTAGTCTTGGGTTATGAGTTTGTCTTTAATGTTAGTTCATTCAACATGTATGTATGTTTGATTCTCATGAATTTTCTTCTATTAGTTTGTGTATTTTGTGATTTTTGCCTTGGTAACATCTCATTAGGGTTTCCGATTTTGGTTCTGCCTGTTTTTACTCTATTTATTCGTTTATTCTTGGAAGTTTATAATATCTACCTTAAAATTAGTATTACTTTGATTCATTTGACCCCTGATTTCCTGGGTTGATACTCGTATGCCTATTTCTGATGATTTCCCTATTATTCATGACTTTTAAATTACTGCTTGCCTTTTTACGACTGATTGTATTATTTGTTGATTCTTAATATTGTCTCCTTAGAACTTTATAAACCTAACCCTAATTGCATGCTCTATACATGTATTGTGTTTGAATTATTTCCTTAGATGTTATACTCCATCTATATATGATTTCTTTCCTTATTCGTTACATGTTCTTTACCGTTTGAAATGACTCCCTTAATTAAGGGAAGACTTGGACTGATTTTATTCTTATTTGATTTTGAGTCCTATAATCACTAAACAATATGATTCTTACCTTATTTACCTAGCTTTCAAACTACTATATATATTGCTCTAATTTACTCTCTTTGGACAAGTCTTCTAAACACGAACTCATTAGTTCATAACTCTCTCATACACTCAAAAACTTTTCTCCTTTTTGTGTTACTTGCTATTGTTACCGAAATTAGTCGGCTGCAAGCCAAAGATAATTATTGCACTCTCCTGTTCTTCACTTTGTGTATATTCTTCTTACTGGTATGTTCTGATTTCAATTCAAGTTCCAAAACTAATGTGTTTCTCCTATTGCTTCAGTTTATCATTTTACTAATTTGTTTCTATCTGTTGTTTGGCTTACCCACATGTGGTTAATTTGTTTTACTTAGTATACTAGTCATGTATTAACCCTTTTAGGATCAGCATGTATATGAACCGGTGGTCTATCTAAACTTGACTCTACTCTGTTTCTAAATGTTTGTTTACTTGCTACTTAGTTTCTGGTATGCACATGTTTGCAAAGTAATTTGTTACCCTAAGCTGCTCTGATTCTATGTTTAATCATGTCCTCCACTACCTATTATGGAGTTCATGCATCTATATGCATTATTAATTATCCCCTAATCTCATGAACCCCCTACAAGAACTTCTATGCTTATGTTTGTTATGTGCTCACTATATATGCTCCATGTGTCCCCAAACTCCCATTGCCCCTGTGTGAAAAATTGTCGTTTGAAGTGATTCTGATCCTGTTTGCTTTGAGTTACTCTGTTGTTTGTTTGGTTCCTCAAATGTTTACACTATTCTTACCTAACTTATTTCACTACTAAACACCTCTTATATTTTGTATAAAACTTCAACTGAGTCCATTTCAAACTGTTTTCATATCAAAAACCTTTCCAAAACTATGTCAAGCACTCTCACTCTACTCTTAGGTCCTTAGGTTCTACCCCTCCAGCGTGTGAATGCCTTGGGATCCCTGTGAGATCCCTCGGAACTCTGATGCATTGGGGATGGCTCTTCCACACTGCACTTACTCAATTCTGATTATGAAATCTGGGTGTGAGCACTGCCTGGGATCCTTGAGTTCCTTAGTGAACTCTGACATACCCGGGCATGAGAAAGGCTATGGAACTTTGACAGTTGAGGGTATGAACATCTGGTACATTTGGTCCTACTTCAGGCTCCCTATAGTTTAACTTCTTCTTTTTCTTTATCCATTTATGTAATTTATTCAGCCGGTTTGTAATAATTATTTTGTAAACAGATATTGGGGATGAATAGTGAAATGGGAAGGGTAGCTATATAATTCTATCATTTGGTAGAAAGCATGTCTTAGGATATGCATTACTTCTATCTGCATTAGAACCCATGTTTTAGGACTCATATATTCACACAAATCATGCCAAGCATGCACTAGATATCATGTCCCTAGGATCTCATGTCTATTGTTTCAGCATCTCATCCATGTTTCATGTCTCTCACTTAGAAATCCTACTCCTAGGACAATCAACAACGTTAGCATAAAACTAGTGCATTCAGAACCATGCTTTAACAATTCTGTAACTCTTTTTCTTCATTTAGAAACAATGCCTTAGGAGTTCCGAAATTGTGTGTCAACAATTATGCATTTTGCATATTAGATATCATGCTCTAGGATTCCGTTTGCATTTGCTTAACCACACCTAATTTAAACTACTGATTCATGGAAAGGTATAAAGCAGTCTCCCGTATAAATATCATGTTTGCTTTAATAAAGACTAGTAACAATCTCTGCATTCTCGTATCACCTAGAACAACATGCTTTTAGGTAAAACAACTTCTGAATTGTTTTAACAATTCTGGTAATTATGCATAGTCCCACGCCTAGGCAAGCCTTAGGTAATCAATTTCTTTAAAACTGAAAACTGTTTCTGTCTAAAGGCTAACAGGTTTAAATCAGTAGGCAAACTGATTTGGACCCTGTTATTGAGTTTATAAAACAAAGTTGCATATTTCTGTGCATTGATATGCACTTAGATATCCTGTCATAGGATCCTGTCTAATAAAAATCCCTTTGTTTGTGTTTGAGACGTGCTGCTTATGTACATTATGTGTTGAGGTAAATCTGGGCCTCATAACTGATTTCCTGCATTTGTCTGATCAGTCATATTTGTTCTTTCCTGTCGCCTAGAATTTTGCCCTTTTAGAACCTTAGGGGTTTGTCTAGAACTGCCTATATCTAGAGGTCCTAAAATTCCTCCACGACCATAAGGAATGGACGGGTAACAGCACGCTTAGAGTTCGTTAAATAAACAATCTTAATAACTGCTAAGGGATAGGGTAATGGGTAGATATGGATATGATGACCGGTGTGCTGGTGCCACGTGTAGCCCCTCACTGAGGAGTGATTATTGGGAATTTCATTTATGTGATCCTATAGGATAAACAACTTAGGACTCCCCTATCCCTTACATATGTGTGCTTAGACTACGAATCATTTCAAACCATTATTTGTTTACATGTGTATACTTTTATTGCCTATTTGCTACTTGTTTAAATTCACAAAGCTCGTTTGGCCGGGAACCACAATTGTGGAATTTCAGGGGTGCCTAACACCTTCTCCTTGGAGTAATTTCAAGCCCTTATCCAATCTCTGGTTATTCAATTAGTGTTATTGTGACCCTTAATAGGTGCCCTAACGCACCCTAATTCATTAGGTGGTGACTCTTCAAATCCTTACATCCCTTATCCCAAAAGGAAACGAGTTGTCCCAATAGTGTCAAAAACCCTGACTGATCTGAAAGGATAGGAAAAAGGGGGGCGCGACAGTATGGCGACTCTGCTGGGGATCCTAGGATTTTACCATTTTCAAGCTGCTTTGTGAATTTGTCTTTACATTGCTAATATCTGCACCATTTCCCTTTCCCCTTATATTCAATTTAATTGTCAATTTTTTTCCAAGTATTTATTTTTTCCAAGAACAAAACTAACATGTTTTCTTTGTTTCCCTTTGTAACCGCTTTAAATTATAACTGATGTATTTACCGCTTTCATAACGTGGAATTACATGACAACATGCTTTTATTGCTTATTTATTGTTGCATAATCATGCTCAACATCATATTCCACTCGTGCCTATACAAATCCTATAGCAACGCTTGATGAGTGGATGCGCTCTTCCTATTTATATCACCCCCTAAATTCGGAAAGGCTTATTTGCGGTAAAACCAGTCGATCAGCGGTGTAATCGATGGTTCTGTGCCTTCCCCCTTGAGTTGTCCGCTCAAGGGTACCATTCTAAAACCCCATAGAAAACCTTACTCTGTTATACTATGCATGCATCATGGTCAAACTTAATCAGGTTAATGTGTCGTCCGCACAATAACCCTTTAAGACAGCCTTGTCCAAAGTCCACCGGGGTTTTCATAATCCCAACGGACGTAATCACGTTCTGTGCATTTATTTTGAGAACTAAATGCTTGTATACTAATCATAAGTGTATAAATAGTTGAGTCTGGCGGGGGTAAGGGCCTAACTATTTTTGTCTTGCAGAAATATGAGGCACGAGGTCCCCAGATTCGGTATGGTTAGCAATATCCCTCCAATGCTCCTGAACTGGTGGGAAGATCTTCACTCCTGTGATAAGAAACACGTCAAGAAATACCTGGGCAATTTACCATCTCTCCTAGACATCCAACCCAATAACATGTTTATTGAAGCCGCCACCTTATTTTGGGATAGTGAAAGAGTTGTATTCCGCTTTGGGAATATTGAAATGACACCGCTTCTAGAAGAGATAGGAGGACTAGTTGGGTTAGTTTGGGAAACCCTGGGTTGTTGGTGCCTGAAAATCGCACAGGGAAAGACTTTTTGAAAATGATGGGGTTAAAGAAGAACACTAAATTAGAGTGCTTGAAACAGTCAAACATACCCTTCGAGTACTTGTATGAAAGGTACGGTCACAGCAAATCATATCGTACCTATCATGACGAGTTTGCCATTACATCTCTGGGGCGGCATATCCACCATAGGGTATTTGTATTCATTGCATGCTTTCTGGGACTAATAGTGTTTCCAACAAAGAAGGAAAGGATTCACACTAGGTTAGCCATGGTAACCAAGGTCTTGATGGAGGAGATTGATGGGCAAGCCTTCAGTATTGTCCCGATGATCTTATCAGACATTTACCGAGCCTTGGAACATTGTCAAAGAGGAGCTAATCTTTTTCAGGGTTGGAACCTGGTGCTGCAACTATGGCTCTTAGAACATCTCCAAAAGGGCCAATACCACCAAGAACTTCCGCGAAGGTCTTGGAACGATCACATTGCCTTCCGTCACCCTAAGAGGATGGCATATATTCCCGATAGATTTGCTCAGCCAGAGACTGCCAAGGAGTGGGTAGAGTTCTTTGATAACCTAACTGAGGAGCAGGAACAGTGGATGTTCGAGCGGTTCCCAACGAACGAATTCATCATCAGGTCTGAGGATGCACCACACCTAGTGTTGATCGGGTTGAGAGGTATATATCCTTACGTTCCTCTCCGAGTCATGAGAAAAGCAGGTAGAAAGCAAGTTGTGCCAAGGGTTGATAAGATGAGCCATTTCCGAGCTGACTTCCAGGATGATGATGTTCCCTACAAGTGCCAAGCCCAACACATGCAGCACTACAAAATCATCCCGGAAAAGAATACTATTGAACCAGATAGATACCATGTTGGGTGTGCACCTCTTTATCCGTCATAGTTGGAAGACGACTTATATGGGGCGGTAAGGCCAGGAATTAGCCGAGGTAATAGGATCATAGACGATGATGCCGAGACTCAGGTCAAGTACAACCGGCTGCGCAAAAGGTTCAATGATTTCGAAAATGAGCACCGGGAAATACATGAGGCCAACAAAACGTTGATCGAAGAATGGAGAGACTAGGCTATTCGTTCCAACAAGAAGCTGAAGTATTTGAAGGGAGGCATAGTGGAGCTGGAAGGAAAAATCATCAAGAGGGTTGAGGACTTCCAGAAAGCCGAGGGGAATGAAGTGTCCAGAGTGTACCTGCTGCTAGGACTGCGCGAGCTAGGGAACTTGTTCGATGGGATCAAGGATATCGAATCTGGGGAAGGTCCTTCTAGGACTAAGTAGTCTAGGATTACCTTTTCTTGCTTTTATCAATGTAATAAGGCCGAGTGCCATTAGTGACTTTATTTTCTGCCTATTATTTTAGTGTCGTTTTTAAATTCGTCTATTTTTCATTAATGAAATGAGGCATTTTGGCATCTAAGTTCCCCAAATCAACTTGTCGCTAGGCCTACCTCGACCACAACGAGGCTCTCAGAATTAGGACACGCACTTACGTTTTGCAATATGTGTTTAAATATCGCAAATATCTTTTCTCATGATCCTCACTGACTCGGCTACCTTTTGTTTTTGTTTTTGTTCTCTTTCTTTTGATTATTCCCCTCCACAAAGGTTTGTTCCTGCATTCTGGTATCATCATCATATCACACAAGATCCAGGGGCCCTCCACCTTCTCCTCCTACTAGTCCACCTAAAGGCAAAGGCAAAATGGAATATTTAAGAAATATAAAAAAGGAAAGCACAATGCCAGCTGAACGAACAGAAGCTTCTAATAGTCAAGGTACTCAGGTTCAGAACGATGTTGTGTCACAACTCGAGCAAAGGTTGCTGAAACTCCAAGGGGAGCTTGAACATGTTCGGAACTTGGCAAATATATCCTTTTCACTTAGTGTTCCAAATGTCAATCACCCAAACACTCACAGTCATGTTCCACCTCAGAATACCCCAAACAAAAAAAAACCTCCTGCAGCTCACCACCGTATAACTCCACCAAAAAATCAAACTATTCCACCACAACACTTGCCACACCCCACTGATCATCCATGAACCACAAAACTCCACAAATGACCACCTCTATGCTCAGGCGCTAAGCCATCATAACAACCCCATATACGTGGAGACTCTACCTCACTCCACCCAACCCATCTCTTACACACCTGAATCCAGTGAGAAGGATATGCTTATTAAGAACTTGGCCGAAGAACTCAAAAAACTGACTAGTCGAGTTCAAGGCGTTGAAGGAGGTAAGGGAATTGAAGGGTAAAACTATGAAGATCTCTGCATACATCCCGAGGTTGAACTACCGGAGGGCTACAAACCTCCTAAGTTCGAGATGTTCAATGGAACAGGTGACCCCAGAGTCTATCTGATAACCTATTGTGATAAATTGGTTGGAGTGGGAAGAGACTAGAAGATTCGCATGAAATTGTTCATGAGAAGCCTCACCGGAGATGCATTGTCTTGGTACATCAGCCAAGACCCTAAGAAGTGGTCCAACTGGGTAGGCATGGCCTCAGATTTCATGGATCGGTTCAGGCTCAACACAGAGAATGCTCTAGATGTGTTTTACATCCAGAACCTCAAGAAGAAGCCCACGGAAACTTTTCGATAGTATGCCACTCGCTGGAGGTCTGAAGCAACTAAGGTCAGGCCTGCACTAGACGAAGAACAAATGAATAAATTCTTCGTCTGGCACAGGACCTACAGTATTATGAGAGGCTAATGGTGATTGAAAACCACAAATTCTCTGACATCATCAAGCTAGGTGAGAGAATTGAAGAAGGGATTAAGAGCGGAATTGTTACTAATTTCGTAGCACTACAAGTGTTATGACCCGAAATCCCACCTTTCAGACCGTGATTGCGTCTAACGTTAAACCCGCTAGACAAGCCAACGTACACCACACTTTGACCTTGATAACACAACGTAACAGTAATAAAGCCATTAACCTCCCAACCTTTACTGGAATATCTCAAATTCAATAACTTTCAACCTTTACTGAACATTCCAAATCACTTCAAACGTTTTTACAGTAGAAAAGTAATAATATTTCAAAAATGCATAATGAAATGATAAAGACAGTAACATCGCAAAATCCCAAAACTGGGGTGTCACAAGCTCACGAACTATCTAAACTGAGTGCTAAATACAGAGTCTGAAAGGAAATATATAATTTTCTTGGAACTATGAGAAAAAGTAAGACAATGAAGAATCCAAATGCAGGAGAGACACCAAGGCCCACGAACGCCAGCGGGTATACCTTGAAGCTCGATGTGGACTGAACGTGACTCCCTCAAAACGGTCCGCGGGGTCCGGAAGCGGGATCTGCACAACATAAAGAAGTGCAGTGTAGTATCAGTACAACCGACCCCATGTACTGAGTAAGTGCCGAGCCTAACCTCGGCCGAAGTAGTGACGAGGCTAGACTTGACAATAACGATAACATATCCTATTCTATAGAAGGCAACAGGGATAATACAAGGCAAGAGATAAGCAAGCAAGTGAGGGATACGGGAGCAGTAAAGGGGGAGCAAGTGAAATGAAACAGTCAAATTGGCGGATAGAAGTAAACAAGGGAGGCAACCTAACACAATAGCCAACGAAGCAAGTATAAACATCAGAAAAGTAAGCAATGGCACAGCATCACCCTTCGTACTTTACTCTCTCCCTCACAATGCAATGTAATCAAATATCATGGCACGGCATCACCCTTTGTGCTTTTACTCTCTTCCTCACAATGCAATGTA
>ML444153.1:26307-46016 GCA_005239535.1 Nicotiana rustica
TTGCAATGTCTTGAACCGTGTCACGATCGTCGGTTCATCTAAATTTCTTAAAATATATCTTTTACTATGTCTTTACAAAATCATGCATGCTTGCTTTCAAAATATAGCCCTCTTCAGCAAAAGTTGCCCCGATGATTTAAATAGGATCATCAGACCAGGCAGGACGAGTCAAGAAAAGCCAGCAGGAACACGAATCAGCCTCCCCATCTACAGAACTCGCGATTTTTCTTTGGATGCAGGAACAAAGAATAAACGTGTTTTGAAGTCACAATTCTCAAAACAATTGCAATCACCGAATTTTCTATCAGCGCAAAGGATAAGCATACTCTGCAGCCACAATTCTCGCAACTATCGCAACGTCAATATCTGCTAACAGCTAAGAAACTCTGCTACCATTTGCTATTTATTCATCCGCATAAGGCTAATCTCTGCCTTCATCTTGCATAAGGCTAATCTCTGCCTTCCTCTGCATAAGGCTACTCTCTCCTAATTTTTCCCAAAATATTTTTAAAATTGCATATATACCTTCAAAATCACGCATCAATACCAACTGGTATTTTTCTATAATTTTTCTACATTTTTATTAATTTATCCAGCATTTTATTTTCAATAAATAATTACAAATTTACATCACAAATGATTTCAAAAGAATTTCTTGATTTAATTTATTGTTTATGGTCCTATTAAGGCCAAATTATTTCATAAATAGCCAATTTGTTACCTTCTGGCTATAATTGCAAAGTTGCTCATGCATATAATTTTGTGCTATTTGTTATCAGAAATTAGTTCTTTATATTTTTAAATACCAAGTAATCATGTTTAAGTTATTTTTATGCATAAGATTTATTTTTATAATTAGTAATTATTTAATAAAATTATTTTAATTAAACTATCTTGGTATTTAACAAATAGCCAATTCCTTTCAATCGTATCCTTAATTAATTAACCAACCCCTATTAAACCACCCCAAAAACTTCTGTTTAAACTAGCCCAAACCCCAAGCCCAATTCCTAAATATTCCCGACCCAATTCTGGTTAGATCTTGGTCGTTGATCAATTTTGATCAAGAGCCCGGATTTAACCTTACCTTAATTAACCTAAACGACTTACCCCAAACCCTCATTCTCTCATCCTCACCCGCTGTCACTCCTCTCATTCTCTCTCAAGCTCCATCTGCCCTAACCATGGCTTCCACCAGTCGTTGCTTGCTCGTCGTTGATTATGGTGGTTCACCACCGCTCCTAGCCCTAATGGTTCTCCTCCCATGACCGGATTCTTGCTACCCTGAGGTCCTCAAGGGACCAGTGGCCGTTCACTTACCCCTTGGGCCTGTGCTCACCATTCTCAGGACACCATGGCTAGATCGAGTAAGATCTTTCTATTTTTCGGCTAAACCTATGAGTTTCTAAGTCGGTCTCTCTATTTCTGGGTTATCTTCTAGAAAACCCTAACCTCTTCTCCTGTACCTCTTAGATTTGTGACAGATCTGAGGCTTTCTAAGCTATTTTTCTTGTTTTTGCGAAAAACCTTTCGATTTTAAAGCGTCACTTCATTTTTCTGACTAGGGTTTCTAAAACCTTTCTTCAAAATGATTTTCGCTGATTTTCTAAGTATTATTCCTTGATTCTTATGTGTTTGATCAATTTGTTAAACTTCATTTTACCCCTAATCAGTTTTGTGTAAAACCCCTATTGTTTGGCTTTAGTCTTGGGTTCTGAGTTTGTCTTTACTGTTCGTTCATTCAACCTGTCTATATGTTTGATCTCATGAATTCGCTTCGATTAATTTGAGTGTTTTGTGATTTTCGCCTTGGTAACATCTCATTAGGGTTTCCGATTTTGGTTCTGCCTGTTTTTACTCTGTTTATTCATTTATTCTTGGAAGTTCATAATATCTCCCTTAAAATTAGTATTACTTTGATTCTTTGGACCCATGATTTCCTGGGTTGATACTCGTATGCCTATTTCTTATGATTTCCCTATTTTTCATGACATTTAAATTACTGCTTGCCTTTTTACAACTGATTGTATTATTTGCTGATTCTTAATATTGTTCCTTAATTAGAACTTTATGAACGTAGCCCTAATTACCTATTTTATACATGTACTGTGTTTGAATTATTTCCTTAGATGTTATACTCCAGCTATATATGATTTCTTTCCTTATTTGTTACATGTTCTTTACCGTTTGAAATGACTCCCTTAATTAAGGAAAGACTTGGACTGTTCGATTCTTAATTGATTCTGAGTCATATAATCATTAAACAATCAGATTCTTACCTTATTTACCTAGCTTTCAAACTACTATATATATATTGCTCTCTTCTACTCTCATTGAATAATTTTTCTAGACACGAACACATTAGTTCATAACTATCTCATACACTCAAAACAATTTCTGCTTTCTTGTGTTACTTGCTATTATTACTGAAATTAGCCGGCTGCAAGCCAAGGCTAATTATTGCACTCTCATGTTCTTCACTTTGTGTCTATTCTCCTTACTAGTATGTTCTGATTTCAATTCAAGTTCCAAAACCAATGTGTTTCTCCTACTGCTTCAGTTTACCATTTTACTAATTTGTTTCTGTCTATTGTTTGGCTTTCCCACATGTGGTTAATTTGTTTTACTTAGTATACTAGTCATGTCTTAACCCTTTTAGGATCAGCATGTTTATGAACTTGTGGTCTATCTAAACTTGACTCTACTCTGTTTCTGAATGTTTGTTTACTTGCTACTTAGTTTCTGGTATGCACATGTTTGCAAAGTAATTTGTTACCCTAAACTGCTATGATTCCATGTTTAATCTTGTCCTCCACTGTCTGTTCTGGAGTTCATGCATCTATATGTATTATTAATTATCCCCTAATCCCATGAACCCCCTAAAAGAACTTCTATGCTTCTGTCTGTTATGTGTTCACTATATATGCTCTATGTGTCCCCAAACTCCCATTGCCCCTGTATGAAAATTTGTCGCTTGAAGTGATTCTGATCCTATTTGCTTTGAGTTACTCTGATGTTTGTTTGGTTCCTCAAATGTTTACATTATTCTTACCTAACTTATTTCACTACTAAACATCTCTTATATTTTGTATAAAACATCAACTGAGTCCATTTCAAACTGTTTTCATATCAAAAACATTTCAAAAACTATGTCAAGCACTCTCACTCTACTCGTAGGTCCTTAGGTTCTGCCCCTCCAGTGTGTGACTGCCTTGGGATTCCTGTGAGATCCCTCTGAACTCAGATGTATTGGGTTTGGCTCTTCCACACTGCACTTATTCAGTTCTTATTATGAAATCTGGTTGTGAGCACTGCCTGGGATCCTTGAGGTCCTTAGTGAACTCTTACACAACCGGACATAAGAAAGGCTATGAAACTTTGACAGTTGGGGGTATGAACATCTGGTACATTTGGGCCTGCTTCAGGCTCCCTATAGTTTAACTTCTTCTTTTTCTTTATTATATAATTTATTCAGCCGGTTTGTAATAATTATTTTGTAAACAGATATTGGGGATGGCTAGTGAACTGGGGAGGGTAGCTATATAATTCTATCATTGGGTAGAAAGCATGTCTTAGGCTATGCATTACTTTTATCTGCATTAGAATCCATGTTTTAGGACTCATATATTAAGACAAATCATGCCAAGCATGCACTAGATATCATGTCCCTAGGATCTCATGTCTACTGTTTCAGCATCTCATCCATGTTTCATGTCTCCTACTTAGAAATCCTGCTCCTAGGACAATAAATAATGTTAGCATAAAACTAGTGCATTCAGAACCATGCCTTAATAATTCTGTAACTCTTTTTGTGCATTTAGAAACCATGCCTTAGGAGTTCTGAAATTGTGTGTCAACAATTCTGCATTTTGCATACTAGATACCATGCTCTAGGATTCCGTTTTGCATTTGCTTAACCACACCTAGTTTAAACTACTGATTCATGGAAAGGTATAAAATAGTCTCACGTATATATATCATGTTTTCTTCAATAAAGACTAGTAACAATCTCTGCATTCTCGTATCACCTAGAACAACATGCTTTTAGGTAAAACAACTTCTGAACTGTTTTAACAATTCTAGTAATTATGCACAGTCCCACGCCTAGGCAAGCCTTAGGTAATTAATTTCTTTAAAACTGAAAACTGTTTTGATTGTGTTTAGTGTCTAAAGGCTAACAGGTTAAAATTAGTAGGCAAACTGATTAGGACCCTGCTATTGAGTTTATAAAACAGAGTTGCATATTTCTGTGCATTGATATGCACTTAGATATCCTGTCTTAGGATCCTGTCTAATAAAACTCCCTTTGTTTGTGTTTGAGACGTGCTGCTTATGAGCATTATGTGTGGAGGTAAATATGGGCCTCATAACTGCTTTCCTGCATTTATCTAATCAGTCCTATTTGTTCTTGCATGTCCCCTAGAATTTTTCCCTTTTTGAACCTTAGGGGTTTGTCTAGAACTGCCTATATCTAGAGGTCCTAAAATTCCTCCACGACCATAAGGAAGGGACGGGTAACAGCACGCTTAGAGTTCGTTGAATACACTCGCTTAATAACTACTAAGGGGTGGGGTAATGGGTAGATATGGATATGATGACTGGTGCGTTGGTGCCACGTGTAGCCCCTCACTGAGGAGTGATTACCGGGAATTGCATTGATGTGATCCTATAGGATAAACAACTTAGGACTCCCCTATCCCTTACATATGTGTTCTTAGACTACGAATCGTTTCAAACGCTTATTTGTTTACATGTGTATACTTTGACTGCCTATTTGCTACTTGTTTAAATTCACAAAGCTCGTTTGGCCGGGAACCACAGTTGTGGAATTTGAGAGGTGCCTAACACCTTCTCCTTGGAGTAATTTCAAGCCCTTATCCAATCTCTGGTTATTCAATTAGTGTTATTGTGACCCTTAATAGGTGCCCTAACGCACCTTAATTCGTTAGGTGGTGACTCTTCAAATCCTTACATCCCTTATCCCAAAAGGAAATTAGTTGTCCCAATAATGTCAAAA
Source organism: Nicotiana rustica (assembly GCA_005239535.1). Taxonomy (NCBI): domain Eukaryota; kingdom Viridiplantae; phylum Streptophyta; class Magnoliopsida; order Solanales; family Solanaceae; genus Nicotiana; species Nicotiana rustica. The sequence goes on from ML444153.1 coordinate 31,325, forward strand.
ACCCTGACTGATATGAAAGGAGAGGAAAAGGGGGGGCGCGACAGCATGGCGACTCTGCTGGGGATCCTAGGCTTTTACCATTTTCAAGTTGCTTTGTGAATTTGTCTTTACATTGCTAATATCTGCACCATTTCCCTTTCCCCTTATATTCAATTTAATTGTCAATTTTTTTTTCCAAGTATTTATTTTTTCCAAGAACAAAACTAACATGTTTTCTTTGTTTCCCTTTGTAACCGCTTTAAATTAAAACTGATGTATTTACCGCTTTCATAACGTGCAAATACATGACAACATGATTTTATTGCTTATTTATTGTTGCATAATCATGCTCAACATCATATTCCACTCGTGCCTTTACAAATCCTATAGCAACGCTTGATGAGTGGTTGCGCTCTTCCTATTTATATCACCCTCAAAATTCAGAAAGGCTTATTTGCAATAAAACCAGTCGATCAGCGGTGTAGTCGATGGTTCTGTGCCTTCCCCCTTGAGTTGTCCGCTCAAGGGTACCATTCTAAAACCCCATAGAAAACCTTACTCTGTTATATTGTGCATGCATCATGGTCAAACTTAGCCAGGTTAATGTGTCGCCTGTTGATACCCAATTTTTCCTCAATTTATTTTCAAACTTTCATATAAGCTTTCAAAATTACTCTTTGTAATAATGAGTATTTTTTCCTATTTTTCCATATTTTTATTAAATAATTTTCCTGTTTGTTTAATAATTCATATTTAAATAATTATTCATAAACTATGCTGTAATTAATTTCAAAAATGTTTCCAGCTCAGTATATCGTTTATAATCATTTTCTAGCTGTTAAAATTCAATTATTTCACAAATTAGCCAATTGGATCTCATTCAATTTTAATTACAGTAATTTTACAATTATAGCCCAATGGAACATTTTGTATTATTTTAATTAGAAAATTATGAATTTTTTTATACTTAATATTAGTTAATTACTGTAATTTAAACTTAATTTCACTTTTATACAATTATTAGCTATTTTTTACTAATTATTTATCTATTTTTATGGGTATTTAACAATTAGCCACTTTTATTTAATATCTAGCCACATTTTTAACCCAACCCATCTTATCTTTAACCCAATTTACCCAAACCCATAACCCAAATTCACCCCAGCTCAGTCCTAAAACTAACCCGGCGTAACCCCGGATCAACCTGAGTCGTTGATCAGATTAGATCAACGGCCCAGATCAACATTTCCTTAATTAATTCCAAACTACCACCCTCCCAACCCCTCATTTTCCAAGACTGCTTCGTCTCTCTATCTCCTGTCTCTCTCTCTAGTCTCGCTAGAGACTTTTGTCTCTTCGTCTCCGATGAAGCCTCTCCGCCTCCCTCCGGCCATCTCCGACCACCCTTCTTTCGACTACAAGCCTCTCTGAGGTCTCCCCTATCTGGCTCACTTCATCTCTGAAGCCCTCGAGGGTTTAGGCCATGCCAACCCGCACCTGGGCTCCTGCTTTGGGTTGTTCCCGGCCTCTCATGTGGGGTTTTGGACACGGCCACGCCATATCCACCACGATCCTTGAGTTTCACGGCAGGTTCTCCGATTATCTCTGGTTCTCTTATGTAACCCTAATGTTTTGCCTAAACCTCTCATATCTCTGGTATTTTATTTAACGATTCAGACCTGCTTCTTTATGTTTTACACTGTTCTCATCTCAATCTCTAAAAAATCTTCATCTTTAAAACGTTTTACTTCCTTTTCAAATTAGGGTTTTTCAGAACTTGCAAACTCCATTCAAAAGCACACTCTTCGAAGGTTATCAAACAACTTCTTTCACAGTGGAGGAATCCTATATAGGAGGACTCCCGATCTGGGTTTATTAAGATGTGTCGAGGCAAAGGAAGCGACGAAGTTGTTGGAGGAAATACATGCTGGTGCATGCGGTCCTCATATGAACGGGTTTATTCTAGAAAAGAAGATACTTCGGGCTGGTTATTTCTGGATGACCATGGAAATAGACTACATCCAGTATGTCCGCAAATGCCATCGATGTCAAATACATGGGGATATGATAAAGGTACCTCTCAGTGAGCTTAATGCAACGAGTTCACCCTGGCCGTTCGCGCTTGGGGCATGGACGTTATTGGACCAATCGAGCCTTCCTCCTCCAACGGCCACAGGTTCATTCTGGTTGCCATTGACTATTTCACCAAATGGGTCGAAGCAGCATCTCACAAAGCAGTTACTAAGAAAGTCGTGGCCGATTTTGTCCGCGACCGCATTGTTTGCCGGTTCGGAGTTCCGGAGTCAATCACCACCGATATTGGTTCCAATCTCAATAGTGATTTGATGAGAGTAATGTGTGAAACCTTCAAGATCAAGCACAAGAATTCTACAGCATACAGACCTCAAATGAATGGAGTCGTTGAGGCTGCCAACAAGAACATCAAGAAGATACTAAGAAAGATGATAGAGAAGCACAAGCAGTGGCATGAGAAGTTGTCATTCGCTCTATTGGGGTATCGCACCACGGTTCTCACATCAACGGGCAACTTCTTACATGTTTGTATACACTACAGAAGCCGTCATTCCTGCTGAAGTTGAAATTCCATCTTTGAGAATTATACAAGAAGCCAAGCTCAGCGACGCCGAATGGGTAAGAAGCCGTTATGAGCATTTGGCCCTCATAGACGGAAAGAGAATGAACGCGGTTTTCATGGTCAGCTATATCTGAATAGAATGACCTGAGCCGTTAACAAGAAAGTCAAACCAAGACGATTCACACCGGGGCAGCTGGTGTTAAAGAAAATCTTTCCTCATCAAGACGAAGCAAAAGGGAAATTCTCTCCCAATTGGGGAGGCCCGTACATGGTTCACCAAGTACTAACAAGAGGAGCACTCATACTGTCATAAATGGATGGAGAAATTTGGCCTAAACCAATCAATTCAGACGCAGTCAAGCTCTACTATGTGTAATTATTATGCTTCTATCAATGTTGTAATAGAACTACGCCTTACCTGATTCCCGTTTAAGAGGGAATACGTAGGCAACCCTATGGGTTCAGTCACATTTTAATAAACTTTTCATTTTTCCCCACGAATGGAAACTGGGGCAGAATATTGAGGAGGGACCTCAAAATTCCGAAGTAGTTCAGCCAAGCACCGCACCAGTAACAGCCAGAAGCCTTCACCCATCAAACTCGGGCAAATTTTTTAGTAGGACCCTCCGGCCATCTCCGCAGCAAGAGAGGTTGCAATGTCTTGAACCGCGTCATGGTCGTCGATTCATCCAAAGAAAACTATTCTTTTCTATATGTTATATCATATTTTATAAAACCATGCATATTTATTTCTCAAAGAAAAACAGCTTGTTTTAGCAACGCTACCTCTGTGGTACGAACGAAGTCATCATCATCAAGAAGATAGGCCGATCCGAGCCAGCATGGATACGAACTAACCCTTCCCTCTACAGAACTCACGATGTTTTCTTTAGATGCAGGCACAAATACGGCGAAAGCCCAAGACATCCCATTACCCCCACAAGACGCATGCTTCTCAAAGATACACTCTCAAACTCATTGCACATTCCAACACTTACTACTATCATCATTGCAAACGATACTTCATTCACAACAGTCGTATCATCGCACTTTATCATCAGCTAAGAACTCTTACTATCACTTTATTTTCTGCATTGCATGAGGCTAACTTTCTGCCTCTCGAGACTAAGCTCTGTCTCCATCTTGCATGAGGTTAAGCTCTACCTCCATCTGCATTCGCATCTTTGCATAAGGATACCTTTCTGCCTCTCGAGACTAAGCTTTATCTCCATCTTGCATGAGGTTAAGCTCTACCTCCATCTGCATTCGCATCTTTGCATAAGGCTAATTTTCTGCCTTCCGAGACTAAGCTTTGTCTCCATCTTGCATGAGGTTAAGCTCTACCTCCATTTGTATTCACATCTTTGCATAAGGCTACCATTCCGCCTTCCGAGACTAATCTCTGTCTCCATCTTGCATGAGGTTAAGCTCTACCTCCATCTGCATTTGCATCTGCATAAGGCTATCAGTCTGCCTTCCGAGGTTAAGCTCTACCTCCATCTGCATTCGCATCTTTGAATAAGGCTACCATTCTGCCTCTCGAGACTAAGCTCTGTCTCCATCTGCATGAGGTTAAGCTCTACCTCCATCTGCATTCGCATCTTTGAATAAGGCTACCATTCTGCCTCTCGAGACTAAGCTCTGTCTCCATCTGCATGAGGTTAAGCTCTACCTCCATCTGCATTCACATCTGCATGAGGCTATCAGTCTTCCTTCTGAGGTTAAGCTCTACCTCCATCTGCATTCGCATCTTTGAATAAGGCTACCATTCCGACTTCCGAGACTAAGCTCTGTCTCCATCTTGCATGAGGTTAATCTCTACCTCCATCTGCATTCGCATCTTTGCATGAGGCTACCTTTCTGCCTTCCGAGACTAAGCATTGTCTCTACTACATTCTTCATGGGATGAAATATCGCCAACTTGTCCAAAAGCGTCATCGTTCGGAGACACCATCCTCATGGCCCGAGAACATCATTTCATAGCCTGCAGATCTCTTATATTCAACTTGCATATCACTATTCAAAGGCATCATGGTTCGGAGGCACCATCCTCATGGCCCGAGAACATCATTCCATAGCCTATGAATTCCGCGCAAAGCGATTCATGGCCCAGGACATCATGGTCTAAGGACATCATCTTAATGGTCCAAAGACAACATTCATAGTCCGACGGGAACTTGCATCATGTTTATATTATGAACAATATACGTTTGTTCTTTTTCTGCAGGTAATCCGGCCGGAACAGCGAACCAGGCAGGAGCAGACCGTTCCAGTTCTCCGACATCATCCCCCGTAAGAACTTCATACTCTTACCCTACCATGCACCTTGCGTCCGTTCTTGTAAAACATCACCGGTATATTTTGTCGATGGTCCCGGAACTACATGCGGCCTGATTCCTGTAGAACCAGGGATATGCAGGCAGCTCAGAAACTAGGATGCGGCCAAATTCTATCCCGCAGTTTCATCTCGGTCAAAATTGGCCATCATATCTTTACCCAACAACTCTTTCATCCTTCCCGTGTAAAGAGGGGCAGCTGTTGATACCCAATTTTTCCTCAATTTATTTTTGAACTTGTATATAAGCTTTTCAAAAATTACTCTTTGTAATAATGAGTATTTTTCCATATTTTTATTAAATGATTTTCCTGTTTGTTTAATATTTCATATTTAAATAATTATTTATAAATTATGCTGTAAATAATTTCAAAAATATTTCCAGCTCAGTATATCATTTATAATCATTTTCTAGCTGTTAAAATTTAATTATTTCACAAATTAGCAAATTGGGTCTCATTCAATTTTAATTACAGTAATTTTACAATTATAGCCCAATGGAACATTTTGTATTATTTTAATTAGAAACTTATGCATTTTTTATACTTAATATTAGTTAATTACTGTAATTTAAACATAATTCCACTTTTATACAATTATTAGCTATTTTTTACTAATTATTTATCTATTTTTATGGGTATTTAACAATTAGCCACTTTTATTTAATATCTAGCCACATTTTTAACTCAACCCATCTGATCTTCAACCCAATTTACCCAAACCCATAACCAAAATTCACCCCAGCCCAGTCCTAAAACTAACCCGGCCCAACCCCGGATCAACCTGAGTCGTTGATCAGATTAGATCAACGGCCCAGATCAACCTTTCCTTAATTAATTCCCAACTACCACCCTCCTAACCCCTCATTTTCCAAGACTCCTTCGTCTCTCTATCTCCCGTCTCTCTCTCTATCTCCCGTCTCTCTCTCTCTCTCTCTAGTCTCTCTAGAGACTTCTGTCTCTTCATCTCCGATGAAGCCTCTCCGCCTCCCTCCGGCCATCTCCAACCACCCTCCTTTCGACTACAAGCCTCCCTGAGGTCTCCCCTATCTGGATCACTTCATATATGAAGCCCTCGAGGGTCTACGCCATGCCAACTCGCACCTGGGCTCCTGCTTTGGGTTGTTCCTAGCCTCTCTTGTGGGGTTTTGGACACGGCCACGCCATATCCACCACGATCCTTGAGTTTCACGGCAGGTTCTCCGATTATCTCTGGTTCTCTTATGTAACCCTAATTTTTTGCCTAAACCTCTCATATCTCTGGTATTTTATTTAACGATTCAGACCTGCTTCTTTATGTTTTACATTGTTCTCAACTCAATCTTTAAAAAATCTTCAGCTTTAAAACATTTTACTTCCTTTTCAAATTAGGGTTTCTCGAAACCTCTTCTATGTTGGGTTTTAACTAACTTCCTCCTTGCTTTTAAGTCTATTCTCTGCATATCGTAATGATTCTGTGATTTTATCTCATTTATGTTAAAAACCCTAATTTTCCTAGATTCCTATATGTGGTTCTGTGTACTAGCATGACTGTTCGTCTCTCTTTGCTTGAAGTTCTGTGATTAAATTGCTTTGAATGAGTTCTACTGAGTTTTGTTAACTTATGCTTGTGACTACCTGAGTTGTTCAGACTTGCATCTTTCTTCTAGCACTTGGTTAGTCTGTTTGTTTACTACGTCTGAGCATTCCTGCCTATTTATATGATTGTGGCTCTCATGTGATCGATTCTGGATTCCATACTTAGAGGTTTTGATTGATAGATCTTCCTTTAAACCCTCAATTTCTATTCAAATTGACTGATTCATCTCTGGTAATGTATTCTTACTGGTTGTTTCCTTAATTAGAATATTTTTTAACCTAGCCTTAATTTGTTTACCCTATTATTTAATAAACCTTGATTCTTTCCTTATTTAGTCTTGTACTGATTTATTTTACCTTATATGACTATATGTTTTACCGTTTGAATCTGAATCCCTTGACTTAAGGGAACCGTGTCTTAATTTCTACACTGATTGATTCTGCCTTCTTTTATTACCATGCCATTGTGATTTTTACCATATTTTGCTACTCGTTTTTCAACTATAAAAATCCTAGCTTTTCACAAATAGACACACAGACAGACTTGTGTTCTTCTCTCTTATCAGTACTACTCTAAGCTCTCTCTTGTGCTTTCTCTCTTCTTTTCTTTACTCTGCTATTGTTTGCTATTGGCCGGCTATAAGCCTAGGACAATATTGTGCTCATACTTGGCTCTTTCGTTCTGCTGCTCTCTCTTGTTACTGGTATGTCCTAATTAATCTCCAAAGTTACAAACCAATGTGGCTATTACTATTTCAGTATGTTATATTCCTAGTTATTTTCTACTTATGCTTCTATTGTTCTACATGCAATTGATGCCCTGTTTTGCCTGATGATACTTGTCATGCTCAGCTCTTTACTTGTTTATGATTAAGCCAGTATTTGTTATGAGCTTTACATGTTCTTGTGTACATCGGTTAGGCCATTTCTATGCTTGTTCAGTATCATGTGTGAACCTTCCTATCCCTGGTTCCCTGAATTGTTCATCTGTCAATATTTGACTTGCATGACTATTACTTGCTCTTAATTTCACTTATCACAACTATTTTGTTTTACTGTCTAAACTTGGCCATTTCTTGGTCCCTTGAACCTCTTTGATTTTGTGTACTCATGCTTAAGTGAGTTTTCATAATGTCTCTGTATCTCTTGGTGTTATTATGTGATCCATTTCCCTTTTGTCCCATTATCCTTGTGTGCAATCCTGTATTGTTGAATTGTTGATTAATGTTTCGGTCTATTTTAAGTTAATCTTTCAAAAAACTAACTCTCCAATTTTAAAAACTCTTTTCTTAAACTATGAACTTTCCTCTCTTCCTGCACATTACACTACTCCTAGAAAATTAGGTCCCACCCCCTTCGTGTGAGCATTGCCTTGAGTACCCCTGAGTACTCATGGAACTTTGACACACAAGGCCGGTAATTCCACACTGCACTTTGTTAAAATCTTGGCAATCTTCCTGGGTGCTGGTTTTGGCCAGGGATTTATTGGACCCTTTGGGAGCTTTGCCGCACCCAGGCCATTAAGGCTGTGGAACTCAAAATGAGTGAGGCTGGAAGATTGGGTCTCGTTGAAGGCTCCCTATAGAATAACTTCTTATTTTCTTTTTTTTATTAATGAAATTTATTATTATTGGCCTTTAATAATTTGTAAACGAATAATTGGGGCTGGATAGTGAATTTGGGAAGGGTTATGCATGCTTAGCTTAGGTGATGGGTAGGAGACATGCTTATAGGACTTTATTTATGCATTGGATAACTTGTATATGACATGCATCTCACATGGTAGAAATCTTGTTTTAGGTCTTTTCACTTTCAGCATGTTGTCATCCTCATTCCATAATATTGATCAATTGATAACAAGCATAATAATCTGTCATGAGGTCATTACTGCATTTCCATCTTAGAAACCATGTGTTAGGAACTTCTATGTGCATTAGATATCCTGTTGTTTAGGATCTCATACTTGTTTGAATTGCAAATTGTTAAAACGCCTAATTAGCATGCTTAATCTAATAAAATACGGTTAGCCTACTTGAAATATTTTCTGCGAATATATTCTTTAAAATCATAATCAAATACGCATGTTCACCTTTGAGATAGTTAGGCAATGTATACGACGCCTAGGCAAACTTTAGGCCTAATGCGTATTAAAATCAAATCAATTATGTTCTACTAGTTTAATTAGCCTCTTTTAACCTTTTGAACTTTGCTGCTCCCATTCTTGATTTTACCTCTATGAAGGTCACCCCACTTCTTTATTAAAACTCCTCTATATATATTTTTAACAAATCTTGAAGTCGTGCACTTGCTAACACGTAAGATTTTCTGGTTCTTGCACTATTGTGTTTTCAAACTGCTGTGTTGTAAAGCTACTTCACTCCGCTCTAATCGTTCCATTCTGAGTCCTTGCTCTATTAAACTGCTATTTTTTATACAATTTTACCACTCTTTTACTATAATTCTCTTTTTGACTACTACTCTCTGTTAAGCTACTGTATTTTAGTCACTTCTCTTTTAAAATCACTATATCACTGTAAATCATGCTTTAATGATTTTCATCTGTATTTTTCTGGAAACTTTAAATCCCTGTATATTTTCTAAATTTTACCGTTGTCTATAAACAACTGCATTTCTGAAAAAATCAACCATTACTCAATTTAAGTTGAATTGTCTACCTCATCGCTAAGTCTTTTTCAAAGCAGATCCTTTTGCAACTTAATGATTTCCCTCTAAACTCCATTTTTTTTAAACTCCATCTCTGAGACTCTAAGTGTGTTTGAGACGTGCCAATTGTATGTTTATCTGTGGAGGGATTTATGAGCCTTTATTTTCCCCTTTATACATTCCCTCATATGTGTAGTCCTACTTGTTATGCATGTCACCTAGTATTTTATCCTTTAAACTTAGGGGTCCAGCCTAGTACTCACCTTGTAGTATTAGTAGTCCTAAACATCCTCCAGGACTTATAGGATGGGACGGGTAATGGCACGCAATAAGCTTTCGTGACCAACATATGCGTTTTAAATAACCTTACGGGGTGGGAAGGGTAGAATACGGATATGATGACCGGTGCGCTAATACCACGTGTAGCCGCCTCCTTGAGGTATGACATACCGGGTATTGCATTGAAGTGATCTGTATTACTTTAAACCTAGGACAATTCTTTTGTTTATGATATTCCAAAACTTTTAAAGATTTTCATGCTTGTTTGAAACCCCTTCTTATATGAACCTTACTTGCTATTTGTTCACCGTCCAAATTCACAAAACTTCTTGGCTGGGACCCACAGTTGTGGATCTTGAGGGGTGCCTAACACCTTCCCCTTGGGATAATTTTAAGCCCTTAACCAATCTATGGTAATGCAAATTAGTTCATAAGTTATCAACTATAGGTTCCCTAACGCACCATAAAAATCGTTAGGTGAAGACCCTTCCCTTAAACCCTTTCTTTTAATGAGTTGTCCAAAATGTGATAAACTCGATCTCTCCGTACCTAACCCGTGCGATAGAAAAAGGGGGGTGCGACATCGTCCGCATAATAACCCTTTAAGACAGCCTTGCCCAAAGTCCATCGGGGTTTTCATAATCCGAACGGACACAATCACGTTCTATGCATTTATTTGGAGAACTAAATGCTTGTATGCTAATCACAAGTGTATAAATAGTCGAGTCTGGTGGGGGTAAGGGCCTAACTATTTTTGTCTTGCAGAAATATGAGGCACGAGGTCCCTAGATTCGGCATGGTTAGCAATATCCCTCCAATGCTCCTGAACTGGTGGGAGGATCTTCACTCATGTGATAAGAAACACGTCAAGAAATACCTGGGCAATTTACCATCTCTCCTAGACATCCAACCCAATAACATGTTTATTGAAGCCGCCACCTTATTTTGGGATAGTGAAAGAGTTGTATTCCGCTTTGGGAATATTGAAATGACACCGCTTCTAGAAGAGATAGGAGGACTAGTTGGGTTAGTTTAGGAAACCCTGGGTTGTTGGTGCCTGAGAATCGCACATGCAAAGACTTTCTGAAAATGATGGGGTTAAAGAAGAACGCTGAATTAGAGTGCTTGAAACAGTCAAACATACCCTTCGAGTACTTGTATGAAAGGTACGGTCACAGCAAATCATACCGTACCTATCATGACGAGTTTTCCATTACATCTCTGGGGCGGCATATCCACCATAGGGTATTTGTATTCATTGCATGCTTTCTGGGACTGATAGTGTTTCCAACAAATAAGGAAAGGATTAACACTAGGTTAGCCATGGTAACCAAGGTCTTGATGGAGGGGATTGATGGGCAAGCCTTCAGCATTGTCCCGATGATCATATCAGACATTCACCGAGCCTTGGAACGTTGTCAAAGAGGAGCTAATCTTTTTCAGGGTTGCAACCTGGTGCTGCAACTCTGGCTCTTAGAACATCTCCAAAAGGGACAATACCACCAAGAACTTCCGCGAAGGGCTTGGAACGATCACATTGCCTTCCGTCACCCTAAGCGGATGGCATATATTCCCAACAGATTTGCTCAGCCAGAGACTGCCAAAGAGTGGGTAGAGTTCTTTGATAACCTAACTGAGGAGCAGGTACAGTGGATTTTCAAGCGGTTCCCAACGAACGAATTCATCATCAAATCCGGGGATGCACCACACCTAGTGTTGATCGGGTTGAGAGGTATATATCCTTACGTTCCTCTCCGAGTCATGAGAAAAGCAGGTAGAAAGCAATTTGTGCCAAGGGTTGATAAGATGAGCCATTTCCGAGCTGACTTCCAGGATGATGATGTTCCTTACAAGTTCCAAGCCCAACATATGCAGCACTGCAAAATCATCCCGGAAAAGAATACTATTGAACCAGACAGATACCATGTTGGGTGTGCACCTCTTTATCCGTCATGGTTGGAAGATGACTTATATGGGGCGGTAAGGCCAGGAATTAGCCGAGGTAATAGGATCATAGACGATGATGCTGAGACTTAGGTCAAGTACAACCGGTTGTGCAAAAGGTTCCATGATTTCGAAAATGAGCATCGGGAAATACATGAGGCCAACAAAAAGTTGATCGAAGAATGGAGAGACATGGCTATCCGTTCCAACAAGAAGCTGGAGTATTTGAAGGGAGGCATAGTGGAGCTGGAAGGAAAAATCATCAAGAGGGTTGAGGACTGCAGAAAGTCGAGGGGAATGAAGTGGCCAGAGTGTACCTGATGCTGGGACTACGCGAGCTAGGGAACTTGTTCGATGGGATCAAGGATATCGAATATGGGGAAGGTCCTTCTGGGACTAAGTAGTCTAGGATTACCTTTTCTTGTTTTAATCAATGTAATAAGGCCGAGTGCCATTAGTGACTTTATTTTCTTCCTATATTTTAGTGTTGTTTTTAGATTCGTCTATTTCTCATTAATGAAATGAGGCATTTGGGCATCTAAGTTCCCCAAATCAACTTGTCTTTAGGCCTTCCTCGGGCACAACAGGGCTCCCAGAATTAGGACACGCACTTACGTCTTGCAATATGTGTTTAAATATCGCAAATATTTTTTCTCATGATCCTCACTGACTTGGCTACCTTTTGTTTTTGTTTTTGTTCTCTTTCTTTTGATTATTCCCCTCCCCAAAAGTTGGTTCGTGCATTCTGGTATCATCATCATATCACACAAGATCCAGGGGCCCTCCACCTTCTCCTCCTACTAGTCCACCTAAAGGCAAAGGCAAGGGAAAAATGGAATATTTAAGAAATATCATAAAGGAAAGCACAATGCTAGCTGAACGAACAGAAGCTTCTAATAGTCAAGGTACTCAGGTTCAAAACTATGTTGTGTCACAACTCGAGCAAAGATTGTTGAAACTCCAAGGGGAGCTTGAACATGTTCGGAACTTGGCAAATATATCTTTCTCACTTAGTGTTCCAAATGTCAATCACCCAAACATTCACAGTTCCGCTCCACCTCATAATACCCCAAACAAACAAAACCCTCCCGCAGCTCACCACCGTATAACTCCACCAAAAAATCAAACTATTCCACCACAACACCAACACAACACTTGCCACACCCCACTGATCATCCATGAACCACAAAACTCCACAAATTACCACCTCTATGCTCAATCTCTAAGCCATCATAACAACCCCATATACGTGGAGACTCTACCTCACTCCACCCAATCCATCTCTTACACACCTGAATCCAGTGAGAAGGATATGCTTATTAAGAACTTGGCCGAAGAACTCAAGAAACTGACTAGTCAAGTTCAAGGAGTTGAAGGAGGTAAGGGAATTGAAGGGTAAAACTATGAAGATCTCTACATACATCCCGAGGTTGAACTACCGGAGGGCTACAAACCTCCTAAGTTCGAGATGTTCGATGGAACAGGTGACCCCAGAGTCCATATGAGAACCTATTGTGACAAATTGGTTGGAGTGGGAAGAGACTAGAAGATTCGCATGAAATTGTTCATGAGAAGCCTCACCGGAGATGCATTGTCTTGGTACATCAGCCAAGACCCTAAGAAGTGGTCCAACAGGGTAGGCATGGCCTCAGATTTCATGGATCGGTTCAGGATCAACACAGAGAATGCTCTAGATGTGTTTTACATCCAAAACCTCAAGAAGAAGCCCATGGAAACTTTTTGCTAGTATGCCACTCGCTGGAGGTCTGAAGCAACTAAGGTCAGGCCTGCACTAGACGAAGAACAAATGAACAAATTCTTCGCCCGGCACAGGACCTACAGTATTATGAGAGGCTAATGGTGATTGAAAACCACAAATTCTCTGACATCATCAAGCTAGGTGAGAGAATTGAAGAAGGTATTAAGAGCGGAATGGTTACTAATTTCGTAGCACTACAAGCCACCAACAAAGCCTTGCAGTCTGGTGGTATATCCAAGAAGAAAGATGCAGGAATGGTAGTGCTTTCACAGGGACCCAAATCCCCGTTGATATACCAAACTTCCCCACTCACATACCAAGCACCCCCACCATATATCAGCCAGCACCTCAGCCAACATATCAACTGTCACCCCCACCTGCTTACCAACCCACAACTCCAAGATATTCCCAACCAACCATTGTTTATCATACATACAACTCCCAACCTTCTCAGTACCAGTCACCTCCAGCTCACTAAAATTTCCCAAGACCACGACCCAACTTCGAACGCAGGCCACCCAAACAATATACCACTATTGCCGAGCCCATTGACCAGCTGTATGAAAGGCTGAAAGATGTTGGTTATGTCACTCATATCCCAGCTGTAACCTCAGAAAGTCCATCCTAGTGGGTCAATCCAAATAAAACATGTGCATACAATTCCGGCATGAAAGGGCATACCATTGATGAATGCCGCTCACTGAAGGATAAGATCCAGTCTCTGATTGATAACAAGGTCACCCAAGATAAGGAAACTTCTACCAATGTCTGCAACAATCCGCTCACAGACCACAGGGGTGGAGGCATCAACATGATAGAGATAGAGGAAGAATGGGACCCATAGGGGTCGATCGGGTTGATCAAAGAAGGTTATGACCTAAAGAAGCCAGCGGTCACACTTAATCCCGTCATAGTCCAGATTCAACCATCAGGAGATATTGAGGTAGCTATGTCAGTCCCATTCAAGTTTGAAATGGCACCATCTGCAGACGCACATGTGCCGTTTGAGGTAGAAATAATTCCATTTGCCACGGCACCCATCCCATTTGAAGTGAAGGTAGCCGCACCAATTACAGTGACAGTGTCAACCCCGCCGCTTTTCAACACTAACGTTGTACCTTGGGACTACGCAGCTGAAGCAAGAAAGAAAGGTAAGGTCAAGGTAGAAGAAGCTGGTGCAACACAGGGATTGACCAGGACCAGCAGGGTCTATACAACTGAACACTTGGCAGAGTCTAGAAAACATGCTTCCAACAGGCCGCCCATCATTGAAACAGGTCTAGATGATCTTTGGAGGAAGGTGCAGGCCAAGGAATACTCAGTCATCGATCAATTGAACAAAACTCCTGTCCAGATATCCATCCTGTCATTACTACAGAATTCGGAAGCGCACATAAATGCTTTGATGAGAGTGTTGAACGAAGCATATGTTCCTAATAACATCACCAGTAGAGAAATGGCCAACATGGTAGGACAGGTGTAGGAAAGTCATAAGATCACTTTCCACGAGGACGAGCTACCACCTGAAGGACTAAGTCACAACAAGGCACTGCACATCA
>ML444153.1:47256-67059 GCA_005239535.1 Nicotiana rustica
TCTTGGTATTTAACAAATAGCCCATTCCTTTCAATCGTATCCTTAATTAATTAACCAACCCCTATTAAACCACCCCAAAAACTTCTGATTAAACCAGCCCAATTCCTAAATATTCCCGACCCAATTCTGGTTAGATCTTGGTCGTTGATCAATTTTGATCAAGGGCCCGGATTTAACCTTACCTTAATTAACCTAAACGACTTACCCCAAACCCTCATTCTCTCATCCTCACCCGCTGTCACTCCTCTCATTCTCTCTCAAGCTCCATCTGCCCTAACCATGGCTTCCACCAGTCGTTGCTTGCTCGTCGTTGATTATGGTGGTTCACCACCGCTCCTAGCCCTAATGGTTCTCCTCCCATGACCGGATTCTTGCTACCCTGAGGTCCTCAAGGGACCAGTGGCCGTTCACTTACCCCTTGGGCCTGTGCTCACCATTCTCAGGACACCATGGCTCGATCGAGTAAGATCTTTCTATTTTTTGGCTAAACCTATGAGTTTCTAAGTCGGTCTCTCTATTTCTGGGTTATCTTCTAGAAAACCCTAACCTCTTCCCCTGTACCTCTTAGATTTGTGACAGATCTGAGGCTTTCTAAGCTATTTTGCTTGTTTTTGTGAAAAAACTTTTGATTTTAAAGCGTCACTTCATTTTTCTGACTAGGGTTTCTAAAACCTTTCTTCAAAATGATTTTCGCTGATTTTCTAAGTATTATTCCTTGATTCTTACGTGTTTGATCAATTTGTTAAACTTCCTTTTACCCCTAATCAGTTTTGTTGAAAACCCCTAATTGTTTGGCTTTAGTCTTGGGACTGCATTCACTTCCCAATCCCATCACTTCAGCTTCATTATCATTCAACATATTCATAACCTTGATTCTGATCTCCTAACATCTTTATAATTGGCTTGTGTCTAGCTTGAAATCCATGCATTGAAGGAACCACAGTTGTGGACTCTGAGGGGTGCCTAACACCTTCCCCTTGGAGTAATTTGAAGCCCTTACCCAATCTCTGGTTATTCAATTAGTGTTATTGTGACCCTTAATAGGTGCCCTAACGCACCTTAATTCGTTAGGTGGCTACTCTTCAAATCCTTACATCCCTTATCCCAAAAGAAAATGAGTTGTCCCAATAATGTCAAACACCCTGACTGATCCGAAAGGAGAGGAAAAAGGGGGGCGCGACACAAGCTGAGATAGAAGACACAGAAACTTTTTCACCAGTAATAAAAATGACAACTGTGAGGGCCTTAATAGCAACAGCAGTTAAGAAGGGTTGGCAGGTTTTACAGTTGGATGTCAATATTGCATTCCTTCATGGAGACCTCCATGAAGAAGTACACATGAAGGTACCACCAGGTTTAGTTGTGGAGGCACCAAGTTTAGTATGCAAGTTAAATAAGTCCCTGTATGGACTCAAACAAGCAAGCAGACAGTGGTATGAGAAGCTGACAGAAGCATTATGTTTTAGGGGATACACTCATTCAATTCTTGATTATTCTTTGTTCCATAAGAAAACTGAGGGGTCAGTAGTAGCTGTTTATGTAGATGATGTTCTTGTCACTGTTACTCATCTACAGGAGATTGAATCTTTGAAAACCTTTCTACACAACACCTTCAAGATAAAATACATGGGCAGACTTCACTATTTTCTAGGTTTAGAGGTTCAATACACAGAACAGGGAATCTTAATGTCACAAAGAAAATTCATTGTGGATCTTTTAACAGAATTTGGTTGCATAGATTGTCCTCCCATGTCTTCTCCACTAGATTCTTCAATAAAGCTAAAAGCTGATGAGCGGGCTTCATTAGCAGATCCTTCTTATTACAGGAAGTTGATTAGAAAGCTCAACTTTCTTACTAACACTAGGCTAGATATTGCATATAGTGTGCAACATCTTAGCCAATTCATGCAGAGTCCCATAGAACCTCATTTGAAATCAGCATACCATGCCCTAAGGTACTTAAAAGGTGATCCATCCTTAGGCATCTTCCTTAGTAATGTTGCATATTACAAAGTGCATGCCTTTTGCGACTCAGATTGGGCTACTTGTCCCCAGTCCATTAAGTCAGTTAGTGGGTACATATTGTTGCTGGGTGGTAGCCCTATTAGTTGGAAGTCCAAGAAGCAGTCTACTATTTCCTTATCTTCAGCAGAAGCCGAATACAGATCAGCTAGAATGGGTGTTGGTGAAATTGTATGGCTTGCCAGACTTCTTGCAGAACTCACTGTTCCTTTAGCCTTGCCTATTCCCATATTCTGTGACAGTCAAGTTGCCCTACACATAGCAAGGAATCCTGTGTTTCATGAGCGTACGAAACACATTGAAGTGGGCTGTCATTTTTACGAGACCAGTTACTAGAAGGGTTGATTTCTCTTCATCATGTGACTACCAATGATCAATTGGTTGATATCTTCACCAAGTATCTAACTGGAATCAAGCATTCTACACTTCTTGGCAAGTTGGCAGTGAGATCCTCAACTCCAACTTGAGGGGGGTGTTAAGATTACTCATATTCATTCTTTTATTCTTTCAATTCTTGTACAAAACTATCAAGTGTTAGCTAGGTGTTAGTATCATTAGGTGTTAGATAATATAAGTGTATCCTATAAATAGGACATTAACTGTACATTCTCATTTGAGTTGAATAGAATAAAAATTCCATCTCCCTTTGTCTAGAAGGTTCCGTCTTCTCCCTTCTCTCTTCGCACGTTCTCTGCTTCCACCATTAGAGCTCACACCGAGATCGTGTCTCTTTTTCTTTCGTTCATTTGTAATTCGAAACATTTCATAAAAATAGTCGTACCAATTCATAAGCTAATTGTGTTTATGAATTTTTAGTTTACTGTACTTCTATAAAAGTTAAGGACCAAGTGTCCTTAACTTTTGAACTTGGAACTCAAAGTTAAGGACCAAGTATCCGTAACTTCTGAACTTGGAACTCAAAGTTCAGGACCAAGTGTCCTTAACTTTTGAACTTGGAACTCAAAGTTAAGTACCAAGTGTCTTTAACTTTTGAACTTAGAACTCAAAGTTAAGGACCAAGTGTCCTTAACTTTTGAACTTGGAACTCAAACTTCAGGACCAAGTGTCCTTAACTTTTGAACTTGTAAGTCAATGTTCAGGACCAAGTGCCCTTAACTTTTGAACTTGAAACTCAAAGTCCAGGACCAACTGTCCTTAACTTTTGAGCTTGAAACTTGAAGTTCAGGACCAAATGTCCTTAACTTTTGAACTTGTAATTGTAAGTTGTGGACTTATTGTCCTAAACTTTAAGATGAATTTACTTAGGTCCTGGATTTTAGTCCTAATTTTTTATGTTCTTTTTCCTTCTTTGTAGTGTGCTAATGGAAGGAGATCGTGTTTTCGAGTTTGATGTTTGGCGTAATTCGATGAGCTATTGGAAAGGAGATTTATAGTATAAGGAAACAATAAAAAGTTTTTGGTCGAACAAGCAATGGAAGAAGTTGAGGGATGGTATTTTTGGAAACTTTTTCCGATTACAAAGTGTGAAGTTCTGTGGTAAACTTATTCATTGTGTGTTTCTTTCAGAAATTGTAAGCAATGATCCTAATTTAATGACATTCAAAGTTTTTGACCATGAAGTGAAGTTTACACGTGAAGTGTTTCATATAATTACTGGTTTGAAATGTTCTTCTTCAGTGGACTTCAAAGTTTTGCGTGAAAGAGAGAATAGGCTTTCGAAAGTCTACTTCCCTGGAAAGAATAGAATTTAGTTAGGTGATTTGTTTAATTTTATTACTAGTCACCCAGATGGTACAACTGCATCATTTGTAGGCAGCGATGATGATGCGGTGAAGTTCGCAACAATTTATTTTATTGAATCGGTTTTGATGGGGAAGCGGAAGAATCGAAATGTGTCCGAGCAGTAAATATAAATTGTAGATGACAATGAACTCTGCTCTTCTTTCAACTGGGGCTCTCTTTTTTATGAAACATTAGTAAAATCATTGAAGAGTTGTTTGATGCCCAAACAAAATACTTCAGACAATGAGAATGAGAATGAGAAAGAGAAAGAGAAAGAGAAAGATAAAGACAAGGATAGTTATACTATACTTGGCTTCCCTTTCGCTTTTTGTGTTTGGATTATGGAAGTATTCCCAATTTTTCAGGAAAAACAATTTGTGAACTTCAGAGAATGTGGGGTTCCTCGGATGTTATGTTATTCAAATATGAAATCTCCACAATATGATTCTCTGTGTAAAAATACTTCCATAATAAAAATGTAAATTAATCTGATTACTAGCTATTTTTTTGTTTATGTGTTTTAGTTCTGAAAACTTACGTTTTTTTCTTATATAATAGGTGTATCAGTTGATCGAGGTGGCACCATTTGTTTCTTGTGAAGAAGATGTGGAGCCTATTGGTTTGCAGGTTTGATGGCTGTTTTATTTGCAAAGGACCACACATGGCGAGGGACTGTCCAAAACTCAAACGGCTCTCAACTTTGTTTGCTGAAGAAAAATGTGAAGATGAGCCAAGCGGGGAAGAACATGAGTAGGAGACAGCATATCTAGGGCCAATGGTGGTGCTGAAAAATGCGAAAACTGCTTCGTCGAGGATGATGAATTCTTCTGGTGGGGGTGGTTTGTTAGCCCCTTGACAAAGTTCCTCGGCAGGTGTGGGTTGTGACAAAGATTTTCATGATGGACTTGGCACACAACCTAAAAAAATGGGGCAACATCATGACGGGCAACTCGACATGACGGATTATGCGGGGTTGACAAACGCACCTTGAACGGAGGCAAGGCGCATGGCACATGGACGTGCGGTTTGACAGAACAATGACAAGCAAAGACAAGTCAAAGCGGGGGCAAAGACATGGCAAGACAAGGCAAGGCAAGCAATGGCAACAATGTGGGCAGATTTCACCAAGTCGAGGCGACTTGTCATAGGCGGATAGTCTTGGCTATAGGCGTGGGCGACTAACTCAATATGCGACGAGCAATGATCATGGCATTGGGGCGGAGCAGTGTCAAAGGGAAAGGTTGGGCGTAATGCCAGCCTTGAGCGTGCAGAAAGCTGGCCAAAACAAGCATGCAGTGCACATGACAGGGCAATTGAGCGGTTACAACTGCCCCATTTAAAGCATGGCTGATCATGGGCACGTTTTTAGATCATGGCTGACTTTGTGACTTAGTGCTACACGTTTTAGCATATTTTCCCATCAGTTGGGGCTTGTCAACTGATTGTTTAACCTCCTACCAAGTGTAATTGGGCAGCTGAACTATAAAAATGTGCATAAGTTGTCCCAAATAGGCAGAACTTAGCTTGTGGCATTTGTATTAGCCAAATTTCGTCTAAGTGTTCCTAAGGGTGGGAAATTCATTTTGGGGCAAGGAACTAGGGAGTTCTTTGTCTTGGCCATAGGGTTGGCTTCATTGTGTACTTGTATTCACATTTTAACACAAGTTGGGAAGAAATTCCTGTAATTCTCGTGTGTGCCTTTTACTTTATTTGCTGCCTCAATTCGTCTAAGTCCTAAACGTCCTTAAAATTATTCTAAGCGTTGGAAAGGTTGAAGTCAAGGCTGGGCTTGACTGACGCACAAGGGTGAACCTCGAGCAGAATTCGAGTGACATAAAACACCCGAGGACACTAACTATAGTAGCAGGTATTAGTTTGTTGAAATAAGAACATGGACGTAACATACACCATAACAAAAAGAACTACTGCATGCTCCCAAAAAAAAATATAATAAAAATAATTAACATAAAAGGGAGGAAGAGCAAATAGACAAACTGTGGTTTTTATGTACACACCATAAATTATATTGTTACTTTTCCTTATCAGAGCCCACTTTCTGG
Source organism: Nicotiana rustica (assembly GCA_005239535.1). NCBI lineage: Eukaryota > Viridiplantae > Streptophyta > Magnoliopsida > Solanales > Solanaceae > Nicotiana > Nicotiana rustica. The sequence goes on from ML444153.1 coordinate 53,082, forward strand.
GTTTTTTCCTTAGTTACCATATGAGAAGTCTAACCAATTTTTCGCACTTTATGTTTTAACATTTTTCCTGATGGCATCAGTTGAGAAGGTCAAGGTCAACGTGATTATGATATGTGATCTTACTGGCAAGTATAGGAAAGGGGCAGACTATAACTAATCTACTTCTTAAACGCTATGTAAAGAGGAACAATAACTAATGGAGTATTAAACTTAACACATTTTAGTTAGACTGAAACGAAAAGTGCCTATAAATTTGCTCTAATGCATGCTGTTTGAGTACAGAAACGCAACAAAACAAGATATCTCTTTGAAAACTAAGTAGCATTCCAAATATGGCTACACTTAGCTCTTTGGGTTTTCTAGTATTGATTATTTTTGTAGGAATTCTTGGGTCTAGCCATGCCCAGTTACAACTCAACTTCTATAGCAAAAGTTGCCCAAAAGCAGAGAAGATTATTCAAGACTACGTCCAGAAACACATTCCTAAAGCTCCGTCTCTTGCAGCTGCCTTACTCAGAATGCACTTCCATGATTGCTTTGTCAGGGTAAGTATGTATATTTATTGTAATAATTGTCCAAGTTATTGGATTGAGACGGGACTTAAATAGTGTGTTATCGGGATTCATATAACCGACCCCAAATTGTTTGGGATCGAGGCGAAATTACTATTGTTGTTCATATGCAGTAACATATTTGCTATATTCATTTTCTAAATGTACCTTTTGTGATTTATTCTTTCTTTGTTTTGGGTCTTGGCAGGGTTGTGATGCTTCTGTGCTCCTAAATTCCACTAAGAGCACAGGAAACCAAACCGAAAAAGTGGCAATCCCAAATCAAACACTGAGGGGATTCTCCTTCATTGATGGTATAAAGAAAATAGTTGAATCTGAATGTCCCGGAGTTGTCTCTTGTGCTGATATTGTCGCCTTGGTTGCTAGAGACTCTGTAGTTGTCACCGTAAGCAAAAGTTTGAGCAAATAAATAATTAACTTCTTGAACCATTTCCTACGTATTGTTCACATTCTCTTCTTCTTCTTGGAATAATAGGGAGGTCCATACTGGAAAGTGCTAACTGGTAGAAGAGATGGAAGAATATCAAATGCCTCAGAAGCCTTAGCAGATATTCCAGCTCCAACTAGTAACTTCACCACACTTCAGTCATCTTTTGCCAAGAAAGGACTTGATCTAAAAGACTTAGTCCTGTTGTCCGGTAAGTTAAAATACATATACATAATTAATTTTCTAGCCCACATGTATAAATTTAGGTTTTATTAATAGGACTTGACCTCAGGATCTCTGTCTCTGCTATCATGACGAATTGCGTGACCATCTCGTTGAAAAGTTAGCACACTTTTTATTTACTATATTTCAACATGTTTCAGGTGCTCACACTACTGGAGTTTCTCATTGCTCATCATTTTCCATACGTCTGTACAATTTCACTGGAACTTTTGGTACTCAAGATCCATCTCTAGACAGCGAATACGTTGCCAATCTTAAGGCCAAAAAATGCAAATCCGTTAATGACAATACAACAATAGTTGAGATGGACCCCGGTAGTTTCAAGACATTTGACCTTAGCTACTTCAAGCTTTTGCTCAAGAGGAGAGGTCTGTTCCAATCTGATGCAGCCTTAACGACAAGTTATACGACAAAATCATACATCAACCAACTAGTACAAGGATCACTCAAAGAGTTCTATGCTGGATTTGCTAAGGCCGTGGAGAAAATGGGGAAAATTGAAGTTAAGACAGGTTCTACAGGTGAAATCAGGAAGCATTGTGCAGTTGTGAATTAATAGTTGTGAGGACACTTTTCATTTTGGTGCCGCGTTTCAAGGATTTTGTATTTTCTGTATATACTTTGTGTGAATGCTTTGAGGTACATTGTATCATGTTCTTTTGTATCTATTCTGTACAATATCTGTAGCTTGATGGTTTAATTATTTTGGCAATAAAACTGAGGTGCCAAAGGCAGCTTTTTTGTATAAATTGAAAGATTGGTCACTCATCTACATGACATAAATCTTTTTCTTTTTTACTATAGTACAAACTAAGCCAGCAATGTTTTATCTTTCTAAACCAAAAACTTTTTCTCTAGTAATGACAAACTCACAGTAAGAATCAGGCAGATGAGGAGCAAAAACAACGCGTATAAACCTCCGAGTTTGTGTAGTAAAGCAATCTTCATCAGCAACTCTCTCTTCATTTCTTGACAAGAATAATCTTGTATTAACACAATTAGCCCATGACAAACCCAACGCAGCACATACTTTCCTCTCAGATGTATACAAACAAGTGGAATTCCCAATCCTTAAACTATCCGAATCATCAATTACATCCACAACCTGGTTGATTACAACTACTGCCAACCCAAAACGCCTAGCTTGCTCCTTCAATTTGCTTGAAATCTTGAAGAATAAACCCGATCTCTGTTTAAGGTCCCGCGCGTTGTTCTCAAATTCAAAGCGAAACAAAGCAGCAATGGAGTCAATTACAATTAGCTTAATAGGGGGAAAGGAAGGAGGACGGGATAAAAATAAGGAGTCTATTTGGGACAATACGTCGAACAGGTGGTGAGCAGAGTGAAGAGGGTGGGTTAGAACGTTATCTAAAGGATTGTGGAGTGTGGGGAAAGAGGAGGAGAGTTGGTGAAGGCGGCGAAGGGGAAAGGGAGATTCGGAGTAGAGGTATAAGGAGGAAGAAGAAAGGCCGCCAAGAGAAGTGGGGAGCTGAGCGGAGAGGAGGAGCTGAAGGGAGATTTGGGTTTTGCCGCAGCCGCTTTCAGCAACTAATTCGGTAATTGAATTGCAAGGAATGCCGCCGCCGAGAAAGCGGTCTAGAATTGGGCAGCCGAGGCTGCATTTCTGAACGGGGTTGGGACTAAGATGCTGTAGGAGATCCTCAGGTTTCATGAAATGCGCGATTTTCTGCTGATTCAAAATGAGTAATGGTTGTAGTTATTGCTAATAGAGAGAAAAGGAACTTTCTTATGATAAAAGCAAGCTAATTAACATTAGACGTTTGTTGTGTATCTATGACGTTGATGACTTGGAAAAGATGTGGTAGATGGGCGGATGTAGCATAGCGGTGCCCGGTACGAACCATAAATTTATGGATAAATATTTACTAAAATTGTAATAAAAAGTATACTCAGTGTAAATCGATTTTTTAAATTCAATCATAATAATCTTAAATATTAAATCTATAAAAATTATATAATGAATCCACCGTTGGTCGTAGAAGCAATAATCTTTTAACATATGAGATTTCATCTTATTTTAAGCCCAGAAGCAACCCCTTGGAACTGTCTTCCAAGAGGTAAGAGAACTATCCAACTGGAGAATACGGTAGAAAATTAAGGATTTATATATAACGAATATAAATTTATATCATTATTAGTTTTATTAGGTCACTAATTAATGCTTACTAGGTTATCTCTAGATTATTTACTGCATATAAAAAGAGTAAAAAGACATTTGGTTATATAAAAAATGTTGAATTCCTTTGACATGAGGAAAGATTTTAGTGTAGTGGCAAGAGAGTTCAAAATTTACCTAAGATTATAGGTTTAATTAAATCCTAGGTGGGACATTTAGTGGAGCTTTTTTCGAATTTAGAATTCACTAATGTGTAGTCCTGACTTCGCCGTTGATTCTGATGCGATAGGTTTTTGCTTTCCGTACATTCAAATTCCAATTTTACTGAAAATCCTCCTAGTTAAATTCAGTTTTTGATGGTTCTGGATACTTTGGATAGAAGAGACCCATAGTAATGCCCTTATCTGTTGAGAAACAAATAGGCATTGGACAGTGAGAGATGCAATAACATGCAAGTGACTTCTTGGTTTCAATTGTCATTGTAGTTCCCTAGCTATGTTATTAACAAATTCAATTTTAATGATTTTTTACTACCTTGAAATTATGTGAAAATGTCATATTGGGTCTTATGAACAAATTAATTTGTGATAAAGCTCATACCCCTAATATCATAAATAGTAAAACAAAAAGGGAAATTATAATGCATGCTAGTCAAACAAAAAGCAACATCTTTATTAGCTTCATGCTTAATGAACTGAATTACAAACTTGCAATACAATAAAGGATTACCACCAATAAATGCATCCACGAACTAATAAGAATAGAAAAAAGAGTACTCACGACAAAGATTTCCGTCAAACATACAATACGAAATGACTAGAATTCTGCGAGGAAAAATAGCTTATCAAAATCTCTTTTAGTTTTTGAGGGCATAATGTTTTCTGATTTCTCCTACTTTCTTGGTAAAGACGTTAATTTTGTCCATTTTTACCATTGATTCTCCAAAATTCTTGAAAAAAGTGGATCCGTAGGGATTTAGTTGGGACAAGGCATAAGTTTTTGTTTGACTATCAGTAAAAAGAGCTGCATCAGATGCGAACAACCCTCTTCTTTTGCTAACCATAGTATAGTAATCAGTGTCGAACACTAAAACATTGTGTAAATTTGTCCACCAAAATCGGTCGGAAATTGATAACAATCGACCAATTTCCGACCGCTTTTATTTAGTAGGAAAAATGATGGTCGCTAACGTGTACCGACCGAAATCGGTCGAAATTTTCCGATCGAAGTCGGTCGGTTTATTCAAAGCGTTGACTGACTGTCAAACTTCAATTACCGACCGAAATCGGTCGGTACTAATTATTTTTTTTTAATTTTCAAATACAGACTGAAATCGGTCGGAACTTTAAATAAATAATACTTTTATTTAAATAAATAATTATTTGTAAATTATAATAAATTGTTAATTTATTTTTAAAAATAAATATAAATTCATAATTTCCGACTGAATTCGGTAGGAAATTATGAATTTCTAGGCCAAAAAAAATAATTTCCGACCGATTTCGGTCGGTTTTCTGGGTAAAAACTGGGCAAAAAATGCTTGTTTTTAAGCTACACCACATGCCAATTACAACCAATATTCATCCTATAATGGCAGCATTACATTGCTGACATTCAACCATAATTAACCAACAGCAACAATTAACTAACTAACAACAACAATTAACTAACAACAACAACAACAATAATTAACCAACAACGCTAATAACAACCACAACAACAATTATACAAATGTTCAATAACAAAATAATATCAACAATACAATCATCATTCAAAAGTAGTATCAACTAAATATTGACAAGTTCAATACTTTGTTTAGCGATACACACCATTCAATGCGTGTTTTATTTAGCATCATCTCCATCTTACCTTCATCATCGGCATGGTTCGAAGGATGACGACGAGAAGGACTTGCACATGGGAAAGGCTCACGAGACCGGGAAATGGGGAAAGCACCACTAGCAAGTTACATCTCCTGGCTTGCATTTGATCTTCAAACGGCCTATGTAGTTTTGATCTATGTTCGAGTCCATGTCACCTTTGCCATTGAAATTATACATGCAGATTGAAAAAAAGGAAAACATTAAGAAAAGAACAAAAGTGCTAAGGATATTGGTTTCTTGAATGAATGTAACTCTCTCACATGTAGTTGTTTCACTAGGCAATTCATAATAATTTACCTGACAAAACAATATATATAATTTTGGTTTCTTGAATGATGTAACTCTCTCACATATGAAATAACCCATAATATATAATTTTCTAAGAAAAATTATACTACCAAATAGTATTTTAATGTACTATATTAATTAGTTATCAGTTCAACAGCATCACGGGCGGCTAAGGCTAAAATATCAGAGCAAGACACAATGCCAGGGCACTCTTTTTCTAAAGCAGATATAGCAGCATTAATCACTTGGAAGCCTCTTAGGCTTTGATTTGAAATTGCATCTTTCTCCACTTGATTACCTTTTGTAGAATTCAGTAGTACTGAACCATCACATCCCTACATTAACAAATGACAGATCCCCTTTATATAGTAGGAGAATCCTACTTTTGATACAATTCTAAATACAGTAAGAAATTTCATGATTGGCTAATTAATCGGTCTCTTCTTGATATGTGCTGGGATTTCCGTCGTGATCCTCGCCCGATGGAGGATATTTTGGATTTTGGTTATTTGGCTCGGTAAGCTTCCCTCGGTCTCGCTCGATCTCTATCTTGCCGGGTCTCGATCTTGGCCGATCTCGATCTTGGTCGGTCTCTTGATCACGAGCTCCTTCGCACCATGGTTCGATATAACACGAGGTTGAACCTTGACCTTGCCTATCATGTTCCAGCCTCGACTAGTCATACAAAGGGCAAACCTGGGATTGACCGTATAAATAAGTGTAAAAGGAGACTATCATCTTAGCAAATGTGGTGAAAATCTTGAATATTACTATTGTTGAGTGTGTAATACAGTCAAACCTCTCTTAACAGTCTTCCTATATAACAACACTTCACTATAAAAGTCATGTTTTACCGGAATCAATTTTTATATTATGTTATAATATATGTTCTCTATAACAGCACTTCGCTATAATATCCAAATATTCAGAACAAACGAGGTTGTTACAGAGAAATTTGACTGTATATCCAATGGATTATACAAGAGACATGTCATTCGCTTCTTTCCCACATAAACTGAAATAATCAAACACTGTCTGCCTAAAACTTCCAAATTAAATCTTGTTATCCTTTTGTTCTCTATATTAGGCCTAGCCCCGTAAAAAAGCAGCTCCGTGCCCTAAGCTCCTGCTATATATGCGCGTTGTTTGAGGAAGGGCCGGACCACAAGGGTCTGTCAGACGCAGCCTTACCCTGCATTTCTGCAAGAGGTTGTTTCCACGGCTCGAACCCGTGACCTCCTGATCACATGGCAACAATTTTACCAGTTACGCTTACGCCAAGGCTCCCTTGGGCCTAGCCCTGTAATGGGTACTTAATATTTAGCAAGCTGTTGAAGGAAAGACCTTTGCATACCTTGTTTTCATACTGGAACTACTTAGTTATGCAGAGTTCCTAGCTAAAAGTGTGATCTATTTCTAGTGAACTTAATTAAAATAGGTGGAAGGCTAGGCTGGTATGCCATAATATTGAGTGAAGAACATTTATATGTTTTAGTCGTTAGTTCAAATCCTGAATCTTTCAACCTTCCGGAATCTTATGAATAATATTCGTGAATAAAGCTTAACCCCTCATATTTTTAAAAATTAGAACAAAACTAAAGTTCTATTAATCATGCGTGCTAGTAAAAGCAAAACAAACAATTTTATTAGTTATGTACATGCTTATCCAACTGCATTACAAACTTACAATACAATGAAGGTTTACCACAATAAGATATCGGAAAAGAAAAAGATTATCCACAACGAAGCCCATTATTAAACATAACAATACAAAAAGGATTAAAATTTTGCAAGGGAAATAGCTTATAAGGGTTTCTCTTAGTTTCGGAAGGCACAATGTTTTCTGATTTCACCTTCTTTACCAGTAAGGACTCCGATTTTACCCATTTTTATCATGGATTCTCCAAAATCCTTAAAGAAAGTGGATCCGTAGGGATTTGATTGAGACAAGACATAGGCTTTTGTTTGACTATCAGTGAGAAGAGCTGCATCAGATGCGAACAACCCTCTTCTTTTGCTAACCATAGTGTAGTAATCTGTGTCGAAACTCTTGAAACTTCCAGGGTCCATTTCGACGATTGTGGTCATATCTCCTGGCTTACATTTGATCTTCAAACGACCTATGTAGTTCTGATCCATGTTGGGGTCCATGTCACCTTTGCCAGTGAAATTGTACAAACGGCTCGAGAAGGAAAAACAATGTGACATCCCAATAGTGTGTCCTCCTACGAATAAACAAGGAGAAAATAAATGTTATAGATGTTTGAGTTTCTTGAATTAATGTAACTCTTCCACATGGAATAAAATATGAATTTTACCTGATAAAACAACAAGGTCTTTTATATTTAAGCCCAAGGAGGCAAATGTTGTTTTAAGAGTAGTGAAATTATCAAAAGGAGTTGGCAAATTCTTTAAGGCATCTGAGAGAATTGAAACTCTCCCGTCTCTTCTTCCCAAAGGAACTGTCCAACTTGGCCCATTAATCTGAAATAACCCATTATAATAGACAAGTATTTGAAGAAATTGATTTAATTTAATTACAATTTAATTAGTTACCAGTTCAACAGCATCACGAGCTGCTAAGGCTAAAATATCAGAGCAAGATACAACACCAGGACACTCTTTCTCTAAAGCAAATTTAGCAGCATCAATTACTTGGAAGCCCCTCAGGCTTTGATTTGGAAATGCATCTTTCTCAGCTTGATTACCTTTAGTTGAATTCAGTAGCACTGAACCATCACATCCCTACATCATTAAGTGAATATGTTATAGTGCATTCGACGTGAAAAAGATCAAACAAACTAAGGTAAATATATAAGGCAGTAAATGGCGGTGCTTAATTACCCTAACAAAACAATCGTGAAAATGCATTCTCAATAAAGGAGCAGCTAGGGTAGGAGCACGAGAAATGTAGTGAGCGGTTGTTTCTTTCACAATTGCCTCCACATTTGGACATGTTTTCTCGTAGAATCCTACTTCTACACCTTGAGAATTAGCAACCTCTAATATGCATAAAATTTGAAGAATGATAAATGAAAGAAACTTAAATGTTGTCATTATCTTTTTTGGACAGAGGATGGGAAAAATCTGAATGTACTTTCTTGCTTTAAGTGATGATTGGGACACTCAAATACATGTCCATTAAATAGGAAGCAGATGGTGATATATCAATCCTTTAATTTGATTTGTTAAGATGGCAGAGTTGCAGGTAGGAAAGCTTTTTTTTAATTTGATTTTAATATTTAGCAGTTAACACCTTCTAACTGTGGCAATTTTTAATGTTCTTGTTGCTAATATATGCCAAATAAACAATCTTATCTAAAGTTTTTGGCATGTGAAAATTCTTTTTGACAATTGTTGGAGGTGAGACTCGACATCTGGACCTCTAGCTACTTCAATATCATGTTGAACCATGTGATCATCTCATCTAAAAATTTAAATTATTAGAGAGATTAATTACATTTATATTCACTTAATTATATCTTAAATAAAAAGAAGATTATATATGCTAATTTTCTCTTTTGGGTGTGAGCAATTTATTTTGATAGAGGTTTTATTAAGTTTCAATAGATCAACAACTAAAAGCTTTGTTACTTTTCTCTCTCACACACACATCACACCTTTGGGTAATAGGGAGCACAATGAAACTTCTTTAGTTTTCCTGTCTTCTTTATCGGTCCTGTGGAGAAAACTGAGCTTTAATTCTGCAGTGAAAAATTATTTCGACAATTTGGCAGTAATGATGTTTTATGGGTTGAGTGTTGGCCGGTTAAGAACTCACATATACAGAAGATAAAAGTAGCAGAAATGAGGATGTTGAGGTGAATATGTGGGCACACTAGAATGTATAAGATTAGGAACGAAGATATTTGGGAGAAGGTGGGTGTGGCTCCTATAGATGACAAGATGCAGGAAGCGAGACTCGGATGTTTTAGGCATGTGCGGAGGAGAAGCCATAATGCCCCGGTAAGAAGGTATGAGTGGTTGGCTTTGGCGGGAACGAGAAGAGGTAGAGAGCGGCCTAAGAAGTATTGGGGAGAGGTGATCAGGCAGGACATGACGCGGCTTCAGTTTTACGAGGACATGACCCTTGATAGGAAGATGTGGATATCGAGCATTAGGGTTGTAGCTAGGTTAGGAGGTAGTTGAGCATTTTTCTACTTCGCTCCGGGTGTGAGGATAGACTGATAGGGTTTGTCTTAGATTTCTAGTGGTTTATGTTGTGTTCTTGCTATTCTCCCGTTTTTCTTTACCGGCTAGTGTATTGCGTTTCAACTGTTTTTTGTTTTTTAATAATGCTTTATTATTTTTATGGTTTCTGTTGATGGTACTGATATATTGTCTCTTTTGTGTTTTTTATTTTCTTGAGCCGAGGGTTTATCGGAAACAACTTCTCTACTCCATGGTGGTAGAGGTAAGGGGTAAGGTCTGCGTACATATTATCCTCCTTAGACCCGTTACTTCTGAAATTTTATTGAGTAGTTGTTGTTGTCGTTGTTGTTGAAAATTTGCAAGTAATAATTAGGCTCAATGTTTTGAAACAGTCAAATAAATAAAAGAGGAAGGTATGATATACTATTATTAAATCAAAATATCCAATTTGGTGCATAGAATTGATTTTCCTATAATTAGTTATGGCTGTCAAACGCATTAGGGGAATCTGCAACCAAATCCTCGGTGCCATGCAAATAAAAACTGCTAATCATGTACATTTATCTCTGTTTATTGATTCACTAAACCAACTTGTCTTTGTACACTCTCATCTGCTCTTGAATATTTAATAGAAACACGGCCAGAACAGCAATATATGATTCGCATAGCTTCAGATTTCATATGAAACTATACAATACGATACATAACAACCATCCAAACAAGCTGTAAGTGAATCTGTGAGTGTTGCAATCCGACCATCCATAGGTGCCAATACACCTAATTTCTTAGTTGAAACTGTGTGTCGCTTCAGCCGGTCCACAATCAACAATCAACTTATACTAATTAAATTGAATTGTGTGGGCAGTACTAGACCATCCACAGTCAGCTATGTCACTAATCTGATTGTGTTTCCTAAACTTCCAAATCCAATTCTATAATCATAGTCATAATTACAACTCTTTTTTCTATAGTCGTGACGGCTGAGTCAGCTTGCGCGCACCTCTCAGCAAATTTCCCAGCATACTTGCTATCTCCCACAAAAAATAAGGTACCAAGTAACTTTATCCATCAATGCTTCGACAAATTACCTAGTAGTATTTTTGCTATAATCGAACGTGAGATCTGATGGTCCCACTTGATTGACCACTATGCATCGCCTGTGGAGAGGATTAATTAGAACATTTAAAGTGACTCAAATTCCCAATTTTAGAAAATTAGGGCTTTACCACAAATTTTTAAGTTTAATAAGATTAAATCTTGTAGAAATCAATATATATGCATGACTCAAAATAGTGTATAGGATCATACCTTGACAGCTTGGAGAGATTGGAGTCGAAATATCTCTCTCTCCTCCCCTCCTATTTCTCATGGTTTGGGAGTTTCAAGGTGAAGCTTAGTGGGCGTCTGAACATAAGAATTGTAAAATTCCGGAAAAAGTGAATTTTTTTCCCAAGCTATTTGAAGACTAGAGTTGTTTTTGGACATGAATATAATTTTGGGTTGCTTTTGAGGTTTTGTGAGTGATATAAGTGAAATTTTTGAAAAATAATTTTTTGGAGTTTTTCAAATTTTTGAAAAATTCCAAAATTCATTTTCAAGTGAAAATTTAAAAATTTATGATCAAACACTGATTTCGAAAAAGAATCGAAAAAAGTAAAAAATTTCGTCTGTCCAAACGGGCTCTTAAACGACACAATTGCTCTTTTTATATTTTAGGTTATACATATCAACGGAAAGTTCAGTAGAACAAAGGGTGTGTTACAAAAATTATCATTATTGTGTTTTTGGCAATTAAAGGAGCATTTTATTAATTAGCAAGTGAGAGAAATTCAAGGGAGAGTAAGCCTAATTCAATCAGAGAGATTCAGTAACATGACGAAGAGAAGCATTCTCACACAGAAAAGAGAAGAGACGAGAAAGCATTAAGAGGGAAGAAGAAGAAATTTCTCAGACAAACACTTAGCTTCTTCGTACTTCTCTATGTTAAAGTCCCCAAATATTTTTATCATTTTGTCTTAACCTTACAGGTGGAAGGATCATGGCGGCTCATAATCCATTCTTCTCAGCTGTCTGATTAATATCAAACACCTGTACATAAGGAAAACTTCTAAGAAGCTAAGCTCACATGCTTCTCACGTGAGCACACATGGAAAATTTTATGTTACACAGTAGACAATAGGAGTAGTACAAATGTATAGGAAAATTCTTTATTTGTTATTTTACAATAGGATATATAATTCTGTATAGATAGGCATTTGCATTATCAACACGACAGAGCCCACAATTTGTTCTTCCTTTCTTTCATAACAAGAAACAGAAAACTAAACTTTGAGAGAACTAATTAATGTATCCAAATAACCTAGCGTTGGATCTTACTCTAGTACAAAGGCACAAGCAGCTGCAATATTGGCATCATGGCATGTCGCAAGATATGAGTGGAGTGACTTTATGTTTTTTGGTCATTTGTGCAAATTATGTATCATATGTTGTCACATTAGCTACACGTTCTCTTCATATCAGCTATGAATATGATTCACGATAAACTTTAACCCCCTCATCTACTAAGAAAATAAAACAAAAGGAAAAGTCTATTAATCATGAATGCTAGTAAAAGCAAAACAAATTTAAACAATTTTATTAGTTACACGCTCAACGAACTGAATTACAAAATTACGATACAATCAAGATTTACCACCATGAGGTATACTTTAATTTCCGCAACTTATCAAAACAGGAAAAAGAAGAAGAAAAAAACTTATTCACAACAGAGATCTCATTGAACATAACAATACGAAAGTGACTAAGCTTTTGTTTCTCTTAGTTTAATTTCTGAGGGCACAATGTTTTCTGATTTCGCCTGCTTTTCCAGTAAGGACTCCAATTTTGCCCATCTTTATCATTGATTCTCCAAAATCCTTAAAGAACGTGGATGCATAGGGATTTAGCTGGGACAAGACATAAGCTTTTGTTTGACTATCAGTAAGAAGAGCTGCATCAGATGCGAACAACCCTCTTCTTTTGGTAACCATAGTGTAGTAATATGTGTCGAAACTCTTGAAACTTCCAGGGTCCATTTCGACGATGGTGGTCACATCTCCTGGCTTACATTTGATCTTCAAACGGCCTATGTAGTTTTGATCCATGTTCGGGTCCATGTCACCTTTGCCAGTGAAATTGTACAAACGGCTTGAGAAGGAAAAACAATGTGACATCCCAATAGTGTATCCTCCTACGAATAAATAAGGAGAAAATAAATGTTATAGATGTTTGAGTTTCTTGAATTAATGTAACTCTTCCACATGGAATAAAATATTAATTTTACCCAAGGTCTTTTACATTTAAGCCCAAGGAGCCAAATGTTGTTTTAAGAGTAGTGAAGTTATCAAAAGGAGTTGGCAGGTTTTTTGCGGCGTCTAAGAGAATTGAGACTCTCCCATCTCTTCTTCCCAACGAGACTGCCCAACTTGGTCCATTAATCTGAAACAACCCATAATATATAATGTTCAAAGAAAAATTATATTTGAAATGCTAATAAATAGGACCAAATGTACTGTAGTAATTAGTTACCAGTTCAACAGCATCACGAGCTGCTAAGGCTAAAATATCAGAGCAAGATACAACACCAGGACACTCTTTCTCTAAAGCAGATTTAGCAGCATCAATCATTTGGAAACCCCTCAGGCTTTGATTTGGAATTGCATCTTTCTCTGCTTGATTACCCTTTGTTGAATTCAGTAGCACTGAACCATCACATCCCTGCATGCATGATTATGTGTGAATATTTCTTACTGCATTATATTTGACGTGAAAAGTATTAAACAAACATAGGAATTAATATGATAAATAAGGCATAAAACTACCCTAACAAAACAATCGTGAAAATACATTCTCAATAAAGGAGCCGCCAGAGTAGGAGCACGAGAAATGTAGTGAGCTGTTGTTTCTTTCACAATTGCCTCCACATTTGGACATGTTTTCTCGTAGAACCTTACTTCCACTCCTTGACAATTAGCTACTTCTAAGACCATAAAAATTTGAAGAATGAGAAATGAAAGAAACTTTAATGTTGCCATTATCTTTTAATTTTTGGACAAATTAAAGGGTGACGGGACTCTCAATGTACTTAATTTCTTGCTTGAAGTGATGATTAGACACACAATTGCATGTCCTTTAAATAGGAAGCAGATGGTGTAGGATTGCATATAGATGTTTATAACACGCAGCGGAAGACAATAACAATCCTAGGCAGAATTTTTCGTGTTTAAAATTTATTTAC
>ML444155.1:0-15018 GCA_005239535.1 Nicotiana rustica
GTAATCAAACTACCCATCTAAATTAAAACGAAAAAAGTAATTAATAAAAATACTAAATAACTATTGGGCTCGGGCTTAACCGGAGCATAACGGTACTAGTGATAAAAGAAATAAAGGGACAAAAGGACAAAAGGACACCGCACAAATAAAATGAGAAAACTGAGCACCTTATCATACACTCTCTCTATTTAAACAGCTTATCTATTTACTTTGTAAAATCACAAAATTTCTTGGTCTTAAATTCCAAGAAAGAACTTTGAAAACATAGAACACAAATATGGGGTCACAAGGCACAATACCACCTATTCATGTCTTTATGGTATCATTCCCAGGCCAAGGCCATGTCAATCCTCTACTTCGACTTGGCAAACTTCTAGCTGCCAAAGGTATTCTTGTTACCTTTTCTACAACCGAAAGTCACGGTGCTCAAATGAGAAAAGCCAATAAAAACATAAGTGATGAGCCAACTCCCTATGGTTCAGGTATGATAAGATTTCAGTTCTTTGATGATGCTTGGGATTATTCTAAGCCTGAGGGAACCGACCTCGGGTTATACATGCAACATCTAGAGTCAGTGGGTACAGAACGCGTTCATCAATTGATTGAGGAAAACGAGAAACAAGGTCGCCCTGTTTCTTGTCTTATAAATAATCCTTTTATTCCTTGGGTTTCTGATGTTGCTGAAAATCTTGGAATTCCTAGTGCTGTCCTTTGGGTTCAATCTGCTGCTAGCTTTTCTTGTTATTACCATTATCTCCTTAAATTAGCTGAATTCCCTACTGAATCAAATCCCGAGCTTGAAGTTCAACTTCCCGCTATGCCTCTACTCAAACATGACGAAATTCCTAGTTTCTTGCACCCTTTTTCTTCTTCTCGCTATATTATGTTGAAAAAGGTTATTTTGGGTCAATTCAAGAAATTGTCTAGTCCATTTTGTATACTAATGGATACTTTCCAAGAACTTGAACTTGAACTCGTTGAGCAACTTTCCAAAATATGTCCTATTAAAACTGTCGGTCCATTATTCAAGCACCCTAAATTAGTCTCCCCTAATGAATCCTCACAAGATTTTCGTGGCGATTTGTTCAAAGCCGATAGCGGTGTAATAAAATGGCTCGATTCAAAACCAATATCCTCTGTTGTGTACATTTCATTTGGGAGTATAGTCACATTGAAGCAAGAACAAGTTGATGAAATGGCCTATGGGTTGTTGAATTCAGGGCTGAATTTTTTGTGGGTAATGAAAGAACCTTACACAGGAACAGGTTATTTACCAGTAAATTTACCAGATGGATTTTTGGACAAAGCTGGTGACAGGGCTAAAATTGTACAATGGTGTCCACAAGAACAAGTGTTGGCACATCCATCTTTAGCATGTTTTTTGACGCATTGCGGATGGAATTCGACTATGGAATCACTAGCAATTGGTACACCAATAATTGCTTTTCCTCAATGGGGTGATCAAGTTCTTGATGCTAAGTATTTAGTAGACGTATTTAAAGTTGGGATTAGTATGTGTAGAGGTGAGGACGAAAATAGAATTATTCCTCGAGAGGAAGTGGAGAATTGCGTGAGGGAGGCGACGAGCGGAGCAAAGGCGGCGGAGATGAAAGAAAATGCGTTGAAGTGGAAGAAAGCGGCGGAGGATGCGGTGGCTGAAGGCGGCTCCTCCCAGCAGAATCTGCAGGCTTTTATTGACGATATTATCACAACATGTACTGCCGAAAAGTTAAAGAAATCTGGCCTGTACTAAATGTTTTTATGGTCCAAAACAGGAGATCGACCACCTTAGAAATTATAGTACTTAACTAGTTGAATTAAAGTTGTGTATTTAATATTTGAAACATATATAGAATAAGACTATGTTTCCAGTTTGTTATAATAATAATAAATCCACATTGTCCGTTTGACTGCTAAAGGAAGCTAGCTTTCTTCTAGAAACTCACTTGAGAATTAATACTATTTTCTTAAACATATTCTTAAATCCTGTTAAATTAAGGGTTAAAAGTAGTGATTTATGCGATTAGTTATGTACTTACACTGGTTAGGTTCAATAATCAATTCTTAGTGATTGGGCAAATGTTGTTGAATTAGATTTCTTGCTTTGGGGATGTATTAGGGGACCAAACATGATGCAACTGTTTTGTATACTTGTATTGTTATATATCCATCATTGTATTGAGTATTGTAATTTTCTTTTTTTTCTCGAGTGAAGTTCAATGGTCGAACTTAAAAATTGGTAACGGAAACAATTATCCATTTGACAGAAAGATTGTGACCCCCTAAATTCTTTTTAAAGTTTCTTGAGAAAATTCTGAAGTGTACTTTGGTCATTTTAGGTAAAGATGAAAGAGCTTCAATATTATTGTAAAGAGGAAATTAATTCTGATTCCAAAGTCATTTTTGAAATAAATAAGAAAATATGAAATTTCAATAAACATAACAAATACTTTCTCCATCTTAATTTGTGTTATTAGTATTTCCTTCTTAGTCTCTCCCAATAAATATTTATGAATGATTTAACTTGTAAATTTTTATTTATTATTAATTAATGAGATAAGTTTTATACTCACAAGTATTTCTATAAAATATTCTAGACCATACATTCCAATTTTTTTTTCTTTTCCACAAACTTTGTATCTAGTCAAACACCCTTGATTAATTTCTTTTATTCGGTGTACGGGCATAAAAAAACGTTGTGAAATAGAGTTGCTTGTTGCGAGGTAGAGTTGAAAATATTTCTCCTTATGCCAAATACATCTACGTACAATACCTTTTGGCGAGTAATAATTTTACCATAACATCTTATTCATCACGATTAATACTTAAGGATCAACACCTTTTGTATTGGTAAAATATACTAGTATCGAATATTTACCCCCAACTAATAAATAAATGACAAATATCACTATATTTAACTATAACAATTAATACCTACTCATAGTTAAATACGTACTATATATTTTAATTTGCATTTGGTCTTAATTAATAATATTAAAATACTTTATATGTTGCTATTCTCACTTGTGTTCTTAACGTCAATTAACTATACTCTCTGTTGAAATTACGCCTTTGATTCTCAATACTCCCATCCGTTCTAATTTTTGTGAACCTATTTGACTGAACACAAAATTTTAAAAAAATGAAGACTTTTAGAATTGTGATCCTAAACAAGTCAAAAAAAGGCCCAAAATATTTGTATAGTTATAAAAACTTCTTATTAAAGATAAAATTGTAAGTTTAAGCTAAATTATTTTCGAATTTAAAAAATGATTAATTTTTTTGAACGAACCAAAAAGAAAATAATTTTATATAAACTAGAACGGAGAGATAAAAGAATGACGAAAGGATAACAACACATATCTCTGAAATTAAGCCAGAGAAGAAAGACAAGAAATATAAGAGAGACAATGCTAGCTGACGGCAACCCTAAGCTTTCTAACATTTTGCTATTATGATTTTAATTCTACTCTTTCCGGTTCATAATAAGTGACTAATTTATTTTTAGCACGTCTATTAAGAAAATACTAAATTTTATATAAAAATATCTATTATGACTAAACTATTCCTAATTAAATATTTAATGTGAGGAGTAAGAAGACTTTTTAGGGATATGTACATAGGGGTTATTTTGTAAAAACAAATTGAATTCTTTTTTGATTACATAACTGGACTCTTATTTTGAACCAAAATGAAAAAGGAAACTGGTCACTTATTGTGAACCGGAGGGAGTATTGTTTATTAAAAATAAGATGCTTAGTTGACCTTAGTTTATTTTGTGAAAATAGCACGGGCTGGCCAATTTTATGATTGATAATCGAAGAATAGTCAGCGTTTGCAAAGTCATTGAAAAATAGCTATTGTCTTACTGAAACACGGGAAGTTCCAGTATAATATGCGGGATTAGGGAGCTCCAGCATATAAACTTCCAGCATATTATATATGTTGGATATTTAGCACATGGAAAGTTCCAGCATAATATGCTGGATTATGGAGCTCTTGCATATAAACTTCCCGCATATTATGTTGGAAGCTCATATGTAAAAAATTCAAACTCAAGCATATTATGCTGGATTATTTTCAAATGTTTAAGGGTGATTTTATTCAAATTTTATTTTATATGAAAAAGTTATTAAATTTCGATTACTTTTGGAACTGTGACTTTTATTTCCCGTTTATTTTCTATAGTTAACTTAACTTTGTTGGGTGTAACACCTGGTATTTTCATGGTTTCTTAAATAACTTCGGAGTTCTGGCATGAATATATGCTTTTCAAAGTTTAGTATGCAAACGAAGGAAGACCCTACAACACATAAAAGAAGAAAGGAACTTCCCAGAGTGGTTGATATTCAAATATTTTAAATCAATCAAACACGTAATTAAGGTTGGTGTCATTGCATCCACGACATTTGTTCTTTCTTTATATTTGAGGCAAGTTTATTAGTAAATGTTGAGATCGATCACTATCACTATCACTTTGTATCTGTCACTATTTGACAGTATCTGAATGTCAGTGCATGGCTAAGGATAATGTACCATAAATGTTGCAGGTATAGATTCACATGCTCTTCCCTAAATTGGAAAGGTATAGATCTTTGTCTTTTGGAGTACCAAAGAAAGACTAAAATAACCATGCACTTACGTTAGTGAATTTAAGGTTGATGAATATAAAATTTTAATTTTGGATTTATTGTACTTTAAACTAATAGAATCTACGTAATTATTTGTCGAAACATTATACTCTATAGTTCAGAACCGACGACGTCCACCTTGATCTGGTGGGAAGAGAATTAGCAAAGAAATAATCATCTAAACTCTTACCCACAAAAGCGGTCTACTAAAATTTTTAATTATTAAACGCAAGTAATCCCATATCCATCATACCTTTCTATATTCGTGCAAATTTAATGCTTTAACAAATCCAAAAATAGTCAGTTTCTGACTTTGTAGTCGTCACCGTTTGACAGTATATACGGACCATGGCGATGGCCAGGCTACTCAATGCATTGTTGTTGTTAGTGTTTGACGTTTTATCAAAAATAACCTTATAAGATTGCGATAAGACTTGTGTACAAACTTTTCAAATTTTGCTTTCAAAATTATAGCATTAAATTTTAAAAGTTTGACCACTGAAGCTACACGATGACCCATGTGCTGTCTTAAAAAAGAGACACAAAAATATCCAGGCACTTAGGATCAGGGATCAGGCATTCGGTGGAGAATTGCTATTAACAGATGCAAAATTGTGGTTCAAATTAATCACCTATATTTATCTATCCTATATAAAAATCACGAAAGTTCTTAACAAAATATTATTCATCATTTTTACACATTAAAAA
Organism: Nicotiana rustica; assembly: GCA_005239535.1. Classification (NCBI taxonomy): domain Eukaryota; kingdom Viridiplantae; phylum Streptophyta; class Magnoliopsida; order Solanales; family Solanaceae; genus Nicotiana; species Nicotiana rustica. Next base: position 5,340 of record ML444155.1, read on the forward strand.
TAAATTTTATTTGGATAAAATTATAATTAATTATTTTACTATATTTAGGACTTAGAAATCAACTACAATTATGTTTATTAAGCCTTCCTTATTTGAAATATGTAAAATATTCTAACATTTAAAATACGAAAATCAAATTAAAATTTATCTCTTATAAACAATTCCTTATAATTTAAGCTATGTTTGTTGTTTTTGTCCTTTACCTTAGGTTTTTTCTCCCCCACGAAAGTTCTAGCCAATTTATGCTTTTCGATGGATTCTAGCCAAGAGCATCTCCAAAGGAAGTAAAACATTACATGGCTCTTCTAGGTATTGATGAGTTAGGAAAATAATGTTATTGGGAATATTGCTAAAGCCTTTAGTTTGCTCATGCGAGGCATATCATGGATACACAAAATAGTATTGATTTAATATTGAAGTCCTTATAAAGACTCTAAGGTACACCCAACTATTTCAATTCCAAAATTAATTTTTTTCATTTTTTATATATCTTGCATATTATGAAAACAAAAGATTTTTATTTAGTTGGGCGATGTGTTTATAGTTAGTAGCGTGTTTTTTTTTAGTGCAGTTTGTTATTCAATTCAGATTTATTTCAATATTTGAAATTAGGTTATTCGATATATTTATTCGGAATGAATTGTATCTTTGTGAAATTTAGCGTGACAAGAACCAAATTAGTAGATTCATCTAATGAGTAAATATATTACCAAATTTAGCGTGACAGCAACTAATCATATTATAATTGAATTAAAATTTATAGGACCAGAGCGCGTTGCACAGAACATATTGTTAAGGAGATATTAGTAAGTTAAAGATGAAGTCCAGAACAACAATATGAATTAATATATGTAATTTCATTATTATTTTATGTATTAAGTTGTTTATAGTGAAGTATCTCCTCTTTTTCTCACACTACACTTTGTATTAAAAAAAATCAAGCATAGAATTATTTTGACTCTACATGTTGGGGGTATATAACTACGAAGGACCGAAATTAGAAAAGTACTCCTTGTAAATTGAAAGTTTAATATTATTCAAGAGTGTTTCTATGGCTAAGTGATCACGCTCAACTATGCCTTGTAAAAAGGACTAAGCGATCGCTGCAAAATATAGCCCGGTTCAAGTCCGGAGTCGAATTCCACTGGGAACTAACCTATTCACTACAACTTTTAATAATACTAATGACAAGCTCAGACAATTTCCGGATGCAAGATTTTTATCAATAAACATAGGAATTTATTTAGCTAATGTAAAATGACAATAAAATCAGCAATAATTAAGACTAAAATTGAATTCAAGGGTAGAAAGATCTAGGGCTTTTGATTTCCCCAATTGCCGGATTAATTCTTAACTCTTTAGCTATAATCTCGCTGTAATACTCTATGAGGAATATGAGTTCCGGGCTACCGTAATTATCTCTCGATCAATTACGATAATTTACTAGAAGCATTCTCTCGAACTACTCTAGCTAACTATTTATGCAACTCAGAATTATCCCACCAAAGCTTCGTTATTTCTAAACCCACTTTTAAATTCAGGTAATTAATCTCTTAACTTACTCAAAAGTGGTGTTGTTCAACAACAATCTAACCAAGTGTTCTTTCTCAAGCAACACAAGGTAACTAGACATGATTAATCAAAGTCCCTTTCAGTTAACCACAATACAAAACGTAGTTGAACAATCATAGAACAAACACGACTCGATTATATCAAAATAGAGTTAAAACTTCATCCAACAGTTGGTTCCGTCTTCTCTCCCTTGTTTTTGCCTCTAAAATCTTCTATAACCAGCTATATATGACTTCTGGGCGAGTTTAGGCTTCATATAGGTTTAGGTTAGTCGCCTAAGAAATTACATAATTAACCCTGCACGTATGACTTCCGTCCACCTGCCGCGGATTCAACCGTGGATCCGGCCGCGAATTTTCACTACCTTGAGTTCACGGGCCAATTCACAGCCCACTTCGCGGCCGCGCACCTGGATGGGTCGTCTCGCTTGCTTTTCTCGCTCCTTTTCGACCGGGCTAACCTTCGATTGGACTTTCACGCTTCATAATAACTCCAAAACACTCTTTAGCTCCCTCCTAGCTCGGAGTGGCTCCTGCAAAACATCAATTTCTTAATTAGATAATTTTTTTATCTTTTAACATTCAAATACCAATAAAGTGCGGCTAAATTATAGTGTAAATAGTGTCTAAATTGCATAAATATTGCCTACTATCCACACTCTATAGAGGCCTAACTTCACTAAGCGACTTCCCCACTCATCTACACCTCAAAAGTTGACTCTCTCTAGCCACGCAATGCTCCTAGCCGCCTTACTTACTCTAATTCAGAGGTCCAAACTTACCTCTCCTTCATGAATAAAGTGTCTGCTCACCACAAAAGAGACTCATTTCACAATCAGTAAAATTCACACACATGGAGGAGCTTTTAAAAGGAATAGAATTCACTCACCCTCAGAAATGATATTCTTGTGCTACAAAAAACGCACCATAGGCTTGCCCGTAGTGTAGTACTCTACTAATTGAGATCGTTCAGTCTAGGATCAAGTAGGACTTTATTTGGATGTAATGTAGGCTGCAGGTCGGGTATGATATATTTAGATATAATAGTGACTACACCTCCCTAAGAACTTTAATACATGTATTTTACCGTCAAGTCCGCACCTAAGTTAAACCAATATTTTCATCTTTTAACATCACATATACCACCCCACACTTCTTTGAGCACCATTAGCTTAAAAGCCACCAAAGAGTTATTACCAATCAATATTATACACTAGTAACAATGTTCTTTCTCTTTTTCTTTTTTTTCATAAGTGGCTTTTCCAACAAGATATACCTTTTTCCTTCTTTCCCTAGTTCCACTTAAAAGCTCCACAAACTATTCCACACTTTATTCTTTTTAAACTCATGGTAATTCAAGTGCTTACGAGATGTAAATGGTTCAAAAAGATGGTCAATTCAAACAAGGGATAGGGCTGGTAATGTGGTTGCCAAGGAAATAGGATTACAGGTTCAACGGCGTTAACTATTGTGCATAGCAATTAGGTGGGTGGAGTATGTATATATATGGTTCAACAAAGAAATGCCTATATCACTTCTCAAACTAAATAAGACTACCATTTCGCTTTGCAGACACACGAGGCAAGTTCTGGGCGTTAAATGTCATGCACATAATACAAGCAGTCTTACACTCACATGGCACATGACTCACTCCAGATTAGATCATCAAATACTCAGCTCAGGGTACTTAAACCAAATTAAGAACATACATTTTAAGGCATTCACACAAGAATCAACAAATGAGCCTAAGCGTCACACTAAAGTTGCCGCTATATTCAAGGCATTACGTAGTTAAGGGATCATATTCTAACTATGCCCATAGCCCATAAGTTTCTAACTAAAAAGTAAAAAGCTAACTACACCCGGTTCAAATGAAACCCTTGGAAAGGAACCATGATTTAAAGAAAAACCTAGTGGGAGTTGATACACTACTACAAAAAAAATCTTCTTTTTTTCGACTTTAGTCCCTCAAGAAACCCGTCGAGTGACATCCATCGTCGGGCCAAGTCGAAATTGATTTATATAAATAAACTACAAAACTATTCTTTATACTACATACAACAAAGTACCCTCCACCCCATACTTAAAAAGATGGCATGTCCCCATGATATACAAAATAAAGTAAGGCGAGGTAAAGGAACTTCCCTGGTGGATCAGTCTTGATCTGAGACAGTTCCAGGGTCGAAATGACATGCCCTCCCCAGCGCACACAGCCAGCCCATAATTGTGTTTTCTGATTTCGCATTTTGGGTGGCCAAAGCATCAACTCTAGACCCCAGTTCCGTGACGGAAGTGCGCAGTCCTGTCATATCTTGTTCTAAAGTTGTCGTCCGTGTACTCCGTCTGACTCGGGATGGTTCTGCATCCTATGTAGCTTGTTCCTGTAGGGGTGAGGCAGGACTAACCTCCTCCCGACCTTCATCGCCTTCCTCGGGCGCATCAGAATCGTCACTATGAGTTTCCCAAGATACCACCAGGTCCTTCCCGATGGTCTCTTTGTCTGCCCGGAACTTTGCTTCCTTCCTCACCTTACCATCTGCATTGGGGTTCTTGGGCACCCGTGCTGCTCTGCACAATATAGTGACAAGAGAGGGGAAGTAGAATCCATACCTCTTAAGCGGTGAACGGATGAACATCTCAGACTTGATATCCTTGGCCACATCAAAATCATGGCCTTTCATAAAGCACCATATCAATGCCGCTCGTGGACCATTTACCTCAGTGGTGTTATTGTATGGCACCAAGCGACTAGTAATGATGTACAACTAGCACTTACCCTCAAAAGTGAGTGTGGAAGAATGCAATATAATACCCGGCACACACCATACTACCTCTTTGTCCTTAACACAGATGGTTCGGAAAAATACATTTCATGTGGTGGGTTCGCGCTTGTAAGTATCATAGTAATCCTCCTCCCCATTGAACACCAGCAATCGATACATTCTCCTGATGGCTTCTAGGGAGGCATCCACCCTCTTTTGTCGCACAATGCATATCCTCTCCTCATGTTAGGGGCAAATGGCGTAGAACTCATGAACCAGTATCAAATTATCCTCCTCTGGCTCTTCAAAGATGATTTATAGCCAGCGCCTGATCAACTCCCGATATATATTGGGGCACGCATCTTGGAGGCTTCCCTGTCAATGCCTCTTTACGGTACATGCTTTTTCGTGGCCATTAAGCTAAAACGGTCTTTGGCAGCTCTGGAGACGAATCTGGTGCGATCAAAAGGAGATGCACTGGCTGGTGACTGTCCCCGAGATTAGCTTCCATGCCCGCTGGACGAGGCTCCGGTAGCACGTCTCTTCCTTGAATGTTGCATTGCACCTACACAACAGACACCACTATCAGTGGGGAACGGAATATTTGAACCAATGGCGGTTACTCAAACTTCACTCACACAATTGGTCACAATCTATAGTCAACACTCATTGAGGCAAATCAACAAACAGTTAGTGTGCATATGTCCCCCCAAGTCACCCAAAGACCCAATTAGACTATCATTCTTCACACACCCAACAATGGCTTCCCCCAAATAAACCAATTCAAATAGCCTCCATACACCACATATAAACTACAATCCAAACCAAGATAAAATTACCCATGATTACTATCATACATCTATAATAGCCAAGAAATAAAAAAATAATGGAAAAAATCACAAAAATTGAAAATAAAAAGAAGAAAGAAAATGCTAAGAGAGAGTAATAAAACCATGTTACTTACTTGGAGAGCGTGAGGAGACGAAGGTTGGGGATTGGTTGAATGAAGAAGAGAAAGAAGGGGGAGAGGATTTTTTGTTGTGAAAATTTGGGGGAAGAGGAAGGGGGAAGCGGGTGTTTTTGTTTGTGGGGGAGGGGGAAGGGAAGAAAAGAAGTGAGGGAAGTAGGGATGGTAGCAGGGAGGGTGGGCGGTTAAGTTAGGGGGGAAATAAAAAAAGATTTAGATTTAAAAAAATAATAAGAAAACTACCTGGTCGCGCCCAGATCAGCAACCGCGGATCTGAAATAGTGACAGGCCTAAAATTTGCGGCCCTATCCGCGGTCCAATTCGCGGCTGCGGATCTTCGTCTCCAGCCTGTTTTCATCTTTTCCGCATTTTTACCTCTTCCCAGGTTAATTTAGACCCCTGAATCCTTCCGATGCACATAATTTTTGCCCTGCACACTAGTAGCTCGGTCAGTATCGTTCAAAATTAATTACAACAATAAAAGAAAAGAAAATAACATGGGTTGCCTCCCAAAAAGCGCCTAAGTTAACGTCGCGGCATGACAATTACAAAAAATCATAGGTTGCCTCCCAGGAAGCACCTGATTTAATGCCCTGGCATGATGCAGGCTTTCATTATCACTCCTCGTTCGTGTACTGGGGCTCTTCCAAAGTTATCACCACTCTATCCCTTTTTCTTCGACCATTCCAAGGTAATGTTTCAACTTTTGCCCGTTGACCGTGAACTTATTCGTTCCGTCTTCTGATTCAATCTCCACATCTTCACTTGAGAACATTTGCACCACTCTGAAGGGTCCTGACCATCGGGACTTCAACTTATCCGGAAACAATCTCAGTCTCGAGTTGTATAACAACACTAGATCTCCGGTTTTGAAGTTCCGATCTAAGATGTGCTTATCATGCATCATTTTCATCCTTTCTTTGTATAATCTAGCACTCTCAAATGCATGGAACCTGAATTCCTGGAGCTCATGTAGCTCAATGACTCTGTTAGTGCCTGCAGTCTCCATATCCAAATTCAATTGCCGCAATGCCCAAAATGCTTTATGTTCGAGCTCTACCGTAAGGTGGAATGCCTTTCCAAACACCAAATTGTACGGTAACATACCAATTGGAGTTTTGAATGTTGCGCGATACGCCCACAATGCATCATCCAGCTTCTTCGCCCAATTGGTCCTTGTAGCATTCACTATTTTTGTAAAGACACTTTTAATTTCCCTATTGGACACTTCAACTTGCCCGCTCGTCTGTGGGTGGTACGATGTGGCTACTTTGTGGGAACTCCATACTTTTCCAAAAGAAGTGCAAACACTCTATTGAAAAATGGGATCCACCATCACTGATTATAGCTCTCAGGGTGCCAAAACGCGTGAAGATGTTTTTCTTTAGGAAACTCGTCACCCTTTTTGCATCATTGGTTGGGAGAGCCACCACTTCGACCCATTTTGAGACGTAGTCAACTGCTACCATGATGTATTTGTTACCATACGAGCTGATGAACGGCCCCATAAAGTCGATCCCCCACATGTCAAATACTTCCACATCTTAAATTGTGGTCATCGGCATCTCGTGACGGCGAGATATGTTGCACGTCCTTTGGCATTCATCACAGCTTTTGACCAGAACATGGGCATCCTTGAATAGAGTAGGCCAATACAACCCCGATTCCAACACTTTTGCTGCTGTCCAGATTCCTCCAAAGTGTCCACCATATGGTGAAGCATGGCAAGCCTACAAAACAGAAGGTTGATCTTTCTCGGGGATACACCTCCGGATCATGTTATCTATACATATCTTAAAACGTAGAGGTTCATCCCAATAATAAGATCGACACTCACAGAAGAAATTTTTCTTTTGAATTGAGGAGAGTTCATAAGGTACAATACCACTTGCTAAATAGTTAGCAATGGCGCCTCCTCCATTGTCATAGAAAGTAACTGTTCATCTGGGAATGTCTCTGTGATATCTTCAACCTCCATTCTCTTTTCAGCTCATTCCAACCTTGAGAGGTGGTCTGCCACTTGATTCTCCGTCCCTTTTCTGTCACGGATTTCCAGGTTGAATTCTTGTAGCAAAAGAACCCAGCGAATCAAGCGTGGCTTTGACTCCTTCTTTGCTATCAAGTACCTAATTGTTGCATGGTCAATATAAACAATTACTTTTGAACCGATTAAGTACGACCTGAATTTGTCGAAGGCAAACACTACAGCCAGCATTTCCTTTTCCGTTACACTGTAATTGAGACGTGCACCGTTGAGCGTCATGCTTGCGTAGTAAATCAGGTGCATCATATTGTCTTTGTGTTGCCCCAATACTTCTCCTATAGCATAATCACCGGCGTCGCACATGAGCTCGACCGGTTGCTCCCAGTTGGGTGCAACAATGATGGGTGCAGTCACCAATCTCTTTTTCAGCTCCTCAAAAGCCAACCTGCAATAATTAGAAAACACAAAGGGCTGGTCTTTTTCAAGCAGTCTGCATAATGGGTTAGCAATCTTGGAAAAATCTTTAATTAACCGTCTATAGAACCCGACGTGCCCAAGGAAACTTCTTCTGCCTTTACCGAGGTGGGTGGTGGCAGCTTCTCAATCACATCAACCTTGCCATTGTTGAGTTCAATTCCCGTGCTGGACACTCGATGCCCCAACACTATTCCTTCTTGTACATAAAATGACATTTTTCCCAATTCAGCAGCAGATTTGTCTCCACACATCTTTTGATCACTTTTCTTAAGTTGTGAAGAAAATCTTCGAATGAATCCCCCACCATGGAGAAATCATCCATAAATACCTCCATAATATCCTCCACCATGTTAGTGAAAAAGGCTAACATGCACCGCTGGAATGTAGCCGATGCATTGCAAAGACCAAAGGGCATTCTCCGAAAGGCAAAGATGCCATATGGACAACTGAATGATGTTTTTTCTCTGTCTTCCGGGGCTATTGAGATCTGGTTATATCCCCAGTATCCATCCAAGAAACAGAAGTTGGACCGCCCAGCTAACTTGTCCAACATTTGATCAATGAGAGGCAAGGGGAAATGGTCCTTCCGAGTGGCTGTGTTCAATTTCCGATAGTCCATGAAATCCGCCACCCCGTGACTGTACGAGTCGAAATTAACTCGTTATTCTCATTTTGTACGACCATCATTCCTCCCTTTTTCGACACACATTAGACAGGGCTGACCCAATTGCTTTCAGAGATGGGAAAGATGATACTCGCATCCATCCACTTGATCACTTCCTTCTTTACTATTTATTTCATATCCGAGTTCAACCGTCGTTGATGTTCTATGGAAGGTTTGTGCCCCTCTTCCAAAAGAATCTTGTGCATGCAAAAGGTTGGGCTAATACCCTTTTTGTCTTCCATAGTCCAACCAATGGCAGTCTTACATTCTTGCAATACCTGCAATAGCTTCTTTACCTGCACAACTAGCAAACCAGATGATATAATAATAGGCACAGTAGAATTAGGACCCAAGAAAGCTTACCTGAGGTGGGAAGCGGTTTCAAGTCCAGCTGTGGTGGCTCCTCTATTGATTGTTTTGTAGGTGGTGTTGCTGTCTCTTCTAAGCGCAGGGGCTCGAACTGAGGTTCCCTTTTCTATAATCCTTGACCTTCGAGAGCCATGACCCACTCTGCCAACCCTTCATCGTCCATCCCTTCCAAATTCATCAAGCAGACTTCTAGTGGATCCTTGACATTAAGAGTCTCATCCTATTCTTGCAGTATCACATACACGGCCTCCACTAGTGAGCAATTTGCAAATTCACTGGATCTCCTCATGGGTTTTTGAACGTTGAATATTATGTTACACCTCCATGTTTTCGTACGTGAGAGTACATCGTAAGTCAATTGATGTAAGCTCAGAAATAAGATTATATTTGATGGAATATAAAATAGGTTAATCATGTTACATTGGAGGTTACAAATACTTAAGATCATGAATAACTAGTACCAAGAGGGTTGGAAAGCTTAGAAGCTAAACCAATTGATGAAAATAAGTTTCGTCGAAAGTTGACGAGTTTGGAATCTTATAACATGTACTTTAGGGTGAGACTATGGTTCGTTACATGATGTGGAGGTTATTCTATGAGTTATTTTTATCGTACAGTTGTGTTCTACGTTTTGGAGTCAAGCAAGTTGCGAAATAAAGATCGGCAAAAGTTATCGTAAATTTCTCTAATAAATTTTCTAAACTTTGGTTCAAATATATCAGATCATTTCTCCCAATATATAAAGAGTTATGGGACCCACAACCTACCGAATCGAAGGTCTACGAGTCTAGTTCACAACCAAAAAAAATCCTCACATCAAACCGACATCGGAGTAAAGAGTTATGACTGTTTTACCGCGGACTGTCCGGGCTGAAACCGGGTCGC
>ML444156.1:8033-40556 GCA_005239535.1 Nicotiana rustica
GCCTTATGAGTGATGTGAGGAGGCTTCCAGGCCTTATGAGTGTTGTGAGGAGGCTTTCAGGCCTTATGAGAGAGGTGAGGAGGCTTCCAGGCCTTATGAAAGAGCTGAGGAGGATTTCAGGCCTTATGAGAGAGGTGAGGAGGCTTCCAGGCCTTATGAGTGATGTGAGGAGGCTTCTAGGCCTTATGAGTGATGTGAGGAGGCTTCCAGGCCTTATGAGAGAGGTGAGAAGGCTTCCAGGCATTATGAGAGAGGTGAGGAGGCTTCCAGGCCTTGTGTTGTTATTGCGCTTGGGCTGTAGGAGCCCCTCCGGAGTCTGAGCCCATTTCCAGTGAGCGCCGAAGAGGTGAGGAGGCTTCTAGACCTTATGAAAGAGGTGAGAAGGCTTTCAATCCTTATGATGTTATAGTGCTTATGCTGTAGGAGCCCCTCTAGAGTCTGTAACACACCCCCAGTGAGCGCCGGTACTGATTGAGTAATGATGATTGCCCGCGGGGCTGATACTGAGTGATGATTTATACTGAGTGATTGAGGGAATGCCTGAGGGCATCTGTTCCGAGAAATGATTTTGGCCTGAGGGGCAGCTTCATGATGATTTTACTATGTTTTCGAACTATGATTTACTTCGTTTTCAAATTGAGTTTTACTGAGGATTTCACTGAGATATATCGATATTTACTTGTTCTCAAAGGTTTTCTGGAAACTGATTTCGAACCTATGAAATTGGTGAATACTACTTGGTGACTTGATATTTTACTGGCTGTTGTGAAATCGTGTATCTGTTTGTGTGCTTTATATTTCTCAGACTGTGATTTCTTTTCATTACTACTGAGTTGGAATACTCATAAAGACTCCATGTGCCTCTGTGCACAGATTCAGGTGATGGTCCGGAGCAGTAGCAGTTTTTGCTTGTTCGTTAGCGGATTTCACGGGATTTCGAGGTAGCTGTCCAGTGTCCACAGCTTCTCCACTTCCCTTCCTTATTTAGTTTTAGCATTTGATTCAGAGACATATACTATAGTTTTAGCAGAGTTAGGCTTATTCATTCTTAGATGCTCATGACTATTGACTCCAGTTCTGGGAGGTTGTTTAGAGTTGTTTAGATTTCTATTGGGGCGCTAAGACTTATATAAACTATTTCTTTAGTATGATTGTTGTTTATTATTGCATTGTGAACTGTTAAAATAAGAACAGTTGTGTAGTAATGTGATGGTTGGCTAGCCTAGTTCCACGATAGGTGCCATCACGGCTTATTATGATTTGGGGTCGTGACACTGGTTCAACCACACTCGAAGTTTTATGTTGACTCTGTAGCTGAGCGATAGCGACCTGCTGAGCCTGTAGCATCTCGAATATTACCTGGAGGCTAACTCCCCAGTCTCCTACACCATGTGTTCCTTTTCCATCAGGTCGGACTTCCCGCGTATACTTCCTCCGAGATCTACCCCTAAGTCCGTATTCAAAGCAATATGCGAACTAACATCGACTAGTTCTGCAATCGGCACTTCCCTAGTGTTATGTGGTGGTACACCGGCTCCTGGAGCAGCTACATTATTATTTTAACCATAAAATCTGAGACCGTCATTTTCGTGTACAGGTGCGTTTTGTGAGTTCGACATGTTTTAACCTGAAAACAAAAAATTTATGAAAAGAACAAGTGTGAAAATAACGTGTGTTATCAAAATCAACACTGAAACAATCACTATTATCTTTAGCCCCACGGTGGGCGCCAAACCGTTTACCCTAAAATCCGAGTAACAATTAAATTTGTATTGAGTGCTTATTTAGTCCAATACTAATTGATAAACAAGGAATTAAATGAATAGATCAAAGAAATAGGTTGAAACAAACCAGTGTGTGAGCAAGTCTCGACCTCGAGCTATGGTGGCCTCGAGGTATGCTAATGAGAACAGTAAAATAAAAACAATAGAGTTAAATACGATTCTCGTGAGTGGTCAGCAAGAAAGTAAGAGTGTATATTCTTTACCAATGATTGACCATGATTACAAAATTAATGAGCTCCCCTTTGTATAATAGCAGAGTCCTAAATAAGGTACATTTCCGTTTCTAGTAAGGAATATAATTGTACAGCTGTCTAACCGCCTAGTAAGGATTCGTACAAATCCTTTCCGGAATTTGCGCATTGATCTTTGAGCCATTGTGGGAATCTTGCTCATTCTGTTACAAAACCCATAACGTCATTATCTCGGGGTTGGTCGTACTCGACCCAAGTATTCATCGCACGCTTCGATCCTCGAACCTTGTACTCCGTCATCAGGCTTCGAGCTCGATTCATAGGGTTTGCTCGGTCTGTTCTAAACTCGGGCTTGAAGCGACTCTTCGAGCCCATAAAATCGTGTTTCTTAGGATAAAATGACAAGAAACGATTTGAGCCTTGAGTTTTCGGAGTCTCAGATAATGACGTCATCCCTGTGATGCAAGCGTTCGAGGTGACTGAAACGTCCCATCAGTTCGCTTCCCCAAAACATTAAATGTGTGCCAGTGGTGGTCGGCCACAAATGCCTTATTCCACTAAGGACTTTACTTCCTCTTTGCAACTCTTATAACCTCTTCTTCTCTTCATTTCTTTCTCCTTCATTACTAGCTTCTCCGCCTCTTCAGTGCCAAAAATCGAAAACCCCCATCTCTTTCCGCTTATTTTAACCAGATTTAATGGAAAAAACTTCAAAAAGTGTTCCTCAAAAAAAGAAAACTTCCTCCTCCTCTTCACGTCTGGCCAGCGGTAAGGAGCCGGCCCTTCACCAGATCATTCTCGGTTGAAAATTCTCTCGATATTCCTGGTCGATGTGAGCATGCTTTGAGGTATATCTACTCGATAACGAAGAAACACCTCGATGCCATGAAAAAGGATTGTGGTTGAGGGGAAGGGGTCATGGTACAGATCCCCACCCGCGAGGAGAGCATTACCACCCACGTGGAGGGGTTTCTAAATGTTTATACTTACCCATTCATGCTGGGTCCCCTCGATCCAATCGTGATTTATTTTTCTAAAAGATACCAAGTCACCCTTGGTCAAATCCACCTATCTTTGTGGAGAATAGTGATCATGCTTCGCTACTTCTCCAGCAAGGCCGAGGGGCTCGAGTTAACCCTAAGTCATGTTATCCGCTTATACCGACCTCATTTTTTCCCGAGGGTTGATTAAACTCCAACGCCGGTCAACCAAGTCATCCTTTTCCAGCAACGACGAAGAAAGATCGAGGCTGGATGAGCCCATAAATTTACTGACCAAAGTTGGTCGGTTTTATCGGCCGAATTGACCGACCAATTTTGGTCGGTTTTTTAATATTAAATTTAATTTATTTTAAATGAAAAACCGATCAAAGTTGGTCGGTTTCTGGAAAAATAAATTTTGCGGGACTCAAAATAGTTTTTCCCATTTTTGCGCCAAAGTAAACCGAACAAAGTTGGTCAGTTTTGTAAAAAAACTCATAATTAAAAAATTTTGAAAAATCGGCCAACTTTTGTTGGTATTTTGGCCGATTTTTTTACCGACCAAAATCGGTCGGTCGACCGTGGTCGGTTTTTTCGAAATATCTAGTAGTGTACCCCCTACATATACTTTTCTACATATAGATTTATACCTGTTTTTATTAGCTGAAAACATGTAGTATAAACTATGACCCCTATAAGAGAGAACCATCTAATTATAGCTAAGTATGCTGCTCAACCACGCTCTTTCCTTGTTACTCTACTTCATGCTCAAGAACATGTTCCTCTGCAGTTTGCACTCTTACTTTATTTGCTCAACCACAAGGTCATGTCGTGGTAGATTGAGATCCTAATAAGCCATGCTTCTTGCTTTCTAGATGCGATATACTAGTGTTGCCAAAGTTGCCATGACAAAAGCCCTGAGGCTTCTTTCTTAAGTGCTTCTAGTTAGCGTCCTCCATATCCCATTTATGCATGTATGTTGTAATCCTCTCCATGTCCATCCAAGAATCCCTTGGAGGCAATTCAGGGAGAAAGCACATTCAAAGAGAAGATGCTATACGGTCTCCATATTAGCACCATACATTATACATATGTCGTCTTGGCTAATACCCAGCATATACAATTTGTCTTAGGTTAATAATCGCTTATGCAAAACCAACCAGCGGATGAAACTATGCTTTGGCACATTTCTTCTACTCCATTACCCATCTCCACCAGGGTCAATCCTCATGTTCCCCCATTCTCCACTTCTACCCACTACTAACTGAATATTGTCTTTGGACTTTTAGCCATCCATTCTCAGCAAAGCCAGGTGCATTGTATCTTCTAGTATCAATAACAATCATGTGATAGTGAGTACTACCACCAGTCACTATCTTTTAAGTAAACATTACTGATTCACTTTACCCAGAGATTATCAGCTTTTTGGGCAATGTTCCATGCATACTTAGCTATAGCAGCTTCATTCCATCTTATACACTAAGTTATTCTCAAGCCCCCTTCCCTCTTTGGTCTGCATACCGGGTCCCACTCCACAGGTGGGATCTACTTGTGGCCACTTTCCATCCCATAGGAAGTTCATACAAATTGTAGTAATACCTTTGAGCACCAATTTTGGGAGGATAAATATAGAAGCCCAATAGCTATGAATGTGGATGAAAACTGAGTTAACTAGCATCACTCTCCCAAAATCTGATAGGTGCCTAGAACCCCAGCTTCTTGCTCTTGCTGTTAGTTTCTAAATCAAAACTTCACAGTCCATTTTAGATAGCTTTCTAGCTGAGATTAGTACCCCCTAAGTCTGAAAGGTAGGGTCCCTTTAGCAAAACCAGTCAGCTCTATTAGGTCATCCTAATATTGAGGGTGTTTCTCAATAAAAACTTCACAATCTATTTTAGATAGCTTTCTAGCTGAGATTAGTACCCCTAAGTACCTGAAAGGTATGTCCCTTTAGCATAACCAATCAACTCTATTAGGTCATCCTCACAGAATATGTTAGACGTTGATACATTTGTGCATAGACCATAAGCATTGGAGAATGTCTTTAAACTCCTTAGCATCAGTAGGATAGATTGGAAATCTCCTTTGATAAATAACAGTACATCATCTGCAAAGCAAATATGATTCAACCATAAGCTCTTGCATTTTGCATGAAACCCAAATCCTTGATGTTTTGCTACCTGACTCATTATCCTCGTAAAGTATTCCTTGCATATATTAAATAGGATGAGGGATATGAGGTCACCTTGTCTGAGCCCTCTCTTGCCTATTATAATTCCATAGAGACCTCTATTAATTGCTACGGAGTACTTGACAGTGGTAATATAGTCCATAACCCATTCAATGAACTGGTGCGAGAAATTCAAAGCATACAACATCGCTTCAACAAACTCCTAGTCAATTGTATCATATACTTTCTTTTAATCAATATTAATCAAGAAAATGTTAGTGGCTTACTTTTAATTGTATAACCTGACTAGATCTTGGCAAATAAGGATATTTTGGGCAATAAATCTCCCTGCCACAAATGCACTATAATTAACTGAAATGATTGTTGTTAACACTTTCTTCAATCTATTAAACAACATTTTGGATACTATCTTGTAGATAGTATTACAACAAGATTTTTGGATAATATCTTGTAGATAGTATTACAACAAGCTATTGGTCTATAATCTCCAACAGTTTCAGCATGATCCTTCTTAGGTATTGTTGATACTCAATTTCGCCATTGTATTTTATAAATATCATGTATACTTTCAAAATATATTTTTTTTACATTATTACCTAATTTAGAGGGGTCACATAAGTATTTTCTATAATTTGTCATAATTTTTAAAGCTTTAGAATTGATTTTTCTTGCATAGAAATTACTTAAATATGTATTAATTATCCCTTTACATTATTTTGTGATGACTTAATCATCCAAACTTATTATTTGCATCCACATATATGTTTCATAATATTATGTTAAACTATTTACACAAATTTGCAATTATAACCTATATGCTATGCATAATTATATTTTTATTACATTATTTGTGCCCAAATAACACTTTTATATTTTTTATAATGTTAATCTATTATTTTCAAACATTTTACTACATAAATAATATTTTATTATTTGTTAATTGATTTTTATAAATTATTTTTTGATAAAATTTTATAAATTTAAATTGTCGCCCAGTTTTAAAGTAAATTTCAGGCCAAAAATAGGCCCACGGCATTTGGCCTGCTTAATTTCGCCTTCAGTAGCCCAACAAAACGACCCCTTCTCTAATACCCGGTCGAGACCCGTTTTGTGTCTCGCCCAAACTCTCTTTTAATCTTGGTCGTAGATCTCAAATGAGCAACGGTCCATAAACCATCCCTCTTTCTAATTAACCAAACTCACCCGAAAACCCTACCACTTCTCAAAGACCACCGCCTTCAAACACTCTGCTCTCCCGTCACGCAAAACCCTAGCCGCGTCACTCCAAATCCCAGTCTGTACCCAAGAAAATATGGAAATATTCCATATTTCCTTTCCTTTTTCTTTACTTATAGCATTTCTTTCCTGTTTTATTGACACTACTCATTTGGTATGGAGTTAGTTAAGGAAACCGGTATTTAGAAGGTTTCTTTGGCTCAGATCCTTGATGGTTACCATTTTTTCAACCCGATACATTCACCACCAGGCTACATGAGACCGATTTGACAAGATTATTCTGCCAATTTGTGATTCCGGACGAAACTAGGGTTTGCCTGATTTCACTCGTAATTTGGTTCTATATCGATTCTACATGCTCTTCTTTCCTTATTTATGTTTGATTGACTATGTTTTCTTGTTTGGATGTTCGATTTTTGCTACTATATAACCCATCCCCCAATTTCCCCTTTGGAGACATTATTACTGTTGTTAATCCTCTTACTCTCACTCATTCTACTATTTTGAGTTCGAGACCTTGGCCGACCGAAAGGAAAGACCACCAGAATTCAATTGTTGTTCTTTTCTAACTGCGAGAACTGCCCGAGGTTCACTTGAAACCCTTGGGAACTCTGACGCACTAGGATTTTTGGAGTCCTGTTGTTCCTTCTCTATTACTGCTGACTGAACTACCATTGGTACTCGATTTTTCCTTTACTTGTGTGTTAATCTGCAGCTGGTTAGTGTTCCTGGCTCTTACAATCTTAACTATTCCTCTTCTGATTGTCTGTGTCATGTGTGTTCTTTGTACCAGTATTGTTTGAACTTTCATGAGTAATTTCATGGGCGACTATCCAGCCATGCCCCATGACCCCTTGGGCGCGCCGCATGGCGTCTTGGCAAGCCTCTCAACGCCTAGCGCCATGAACGACTTCGTTGTATTGGTTGCGCCAAGTGACAAGCTGATGGTAGGCTATAATCTCATGTTTTAGTCGATTATTACATTCCAATTTACTGCACTTCAGTTGAGCTTGAGCGTTAATCACTAGTGTTTTGCACTAATGGTATGTTTTATGCCTTGTACGACTGATTATGAGTTATATAGATGTTATGTAATGAATTTAAGTAATTTGGAGCTTTGAGTATGGGGATAATCATAGGGAATTAATTCAGGATCGTGTTCGGGGATCAATTGATGATAGTGTAACGAAGCAAAGAATTAAGCAGGCATATTACGCACTTTCTAGTAAAATGCACATACCCCTTCGATCAGAACTCCATTTGGGCTCCACAATATATGGTTGGAAAGCTAATGCAGAGGACAACAACTTTCATGTTATATGTTTTTCTTTAAATTCCCAACAAAATAGGCCGCGCATGTCCTGTTAGGGAAAATTGTCCATTTTCGCGTAGGAGAAGTTTTATGTGTTTGGGCCTGACCCTTCTTGGTATATATGCATGGAAAAACAGTTTTGTTGGGAATTTTAACACATCTAATACCAAAGGAAGCTAATAATGAGGTGGAGAAGCAAAAGCACAAGGATTTCATCATTCAATCCTCACTCAAGACAAGAGTTTGGATCATTTTATGTTTTTCTTTGATTTAAATATTGTTCTGATGAATTACTCCATATCTATCGAGTAGTTCTCTTTAGGGTTTGATGGACTTGGTGTATTGATATTTGTTTGTGGATATTAACTCTAGTTTTGTGTATTGAATCATTTTGGATGTTTTAATCGTTGATTCTATATTCGTTTGTTCATGTAATCGAGTGAGACATAATTTGTGATATTTTTGCATTCTATCTTGTTGGTTGTATTCATTAATTCTTATTAGTAATCGAATGAGGCTAGTTGATTTGTTGATTAAACTAAGTTAGGAGGATAATCGAGAGAGGTTCTCCTAAAGTCCAATCCACTAAGAATTCGTGCATATCTTCACCGATCTTATGGTAATTCATCTTGTGAGGTTGAGACTTAATCCAGAGAGGAGTTTCTACTAAACAATTTAATTAATAATCAAGTGAATTCGAGAGACTCACTTGAACATTAGAGGTGAATTAACTAGAGTTAGATCCCAAACATTTATCTTGGAATGGACCTCAAACCGCAAATGCAAAGAAATTCAAAAATCCAAATGCGTTACAAGGGATAGCACCGCTGCCGATTGAGTAGATGATTACACAAGTGGGAATCAATCATACAAGGGAATCGTCTCAAACACAGGGGTAGCGATCAAAAACAACATGGGAGTATCTAGTAGAAGAGGAGGCGGAAAGCTCAAGACAAGGTAAATCTCAAACCCTAGAATCTTCATAGAGTAAATTGTTGGATCGATCCAAGAGGAAACTGACAATGACTTGCATCCGGGGGAACAAGGGGTAATAATGTGAAAATAACAATGGATGGAATCCAGGAAGAAGTAGAATACTGGAACACAACAATGATTTGTTATATGCTTGGTTCTAATCCTCCCCAAATTGTAATAGAGGGGTATTCCCGACGAACATGGGGTACATTAGGAATTGATAAAATTGCGCAAATTAATAGGCGGTGTTTATTGTAAGGTTTCATAAGGCAGATCATCGAGATAAGGTGGTGGAGGATGGAGTGAGAATGTTTGATAGAAACCCAGTTGAGGTGAAACCTTGGAGGCGAGATATGGAGTTCCCCAAAGAATCAATTGAGCAAATTTTAATCTAGGTACGCTAAATGTCTTTGGACATCAAATATTGGGGAAAAAAGTGCTCTAATAAAAATTGATAGTCTAACTGGAAATCCTCTTCGTGTTGATCGTGCAACTACAAAGGAGAGGGTTACATTTGCGAGGGTACTGGTGGTTGAAATAACTCCAAATCAATAGTATCCCTCCAAGGTGATGTTTGAGAATGAGGCTGGGAAAATAGTGGAGTAGGAAGTAGTCTATGAATGAAAACCAGTGATGTGCACAAATTGTAATAACTTTGGATACGCCATGGAGGAATGTAGGAGGAATGAAACAGTGCAACAACAAGAACACGTACAAAAATACTATTGGTGGAGGTACATAAAAGGAGATGATGAATAGGAAGCAAGGGGATAACCAAGCACGGGCATAAATAAGACAACAGAAAGCAAATGAAGGCCAGAAAACATAGAATAAAAGTAATGTGAGGAATGAGAAGCAACAAGAGAATGTAAACGAGGTACAACGAGACATAAAATTGTGGATGGTCCAGGAACTGGGTTCAACGGGGCAGAGCTTCTTCCCCATGGATAAAATAGATTTTTGGAGAATGTAAGGGGCCTAAACATACCTCAAAAATGAAGGGAAGTATAGCTCTACATGCGCAACTCTCAAGTAGGAATGTTTGGGCTCCTAGATACAAGGATTAAGAGAACAAAGGCTCAAAAGCCCTCTCTTAATCTTTGTAGGGAATTGTAACAAATCTGGACAAGCACCCGGGTGGAAGGATTTGATTATTAAGAAGCCTTAAATTTATGAGGTAGATATAAGAAGAACAATAGAATAGATGATTCATTGTTCTATTAAGCACATTGGAAAAAGAAGAGAGATTGAAATCACATTGGTGTATGGATTCATTGACAGTGGAATGAGGAGAAAGTTATGGGAAGACATAGATGAAATCCATAAACTTAGCAAAGACCCTTGGGAAATAATGGGTGATTTCAACAATGTACCGCAGTTAGATGAATGACTGTGAAGCAAAGTCACTTATGCAAAAATTAAAGGATTTAAAGAGTATATAAAAAATGTGAGCTTCAAAAATGAAATCATCAGGATCTTTCTATACTTGGAACAACAAACATAAGGGAGAAGCCAAGGTGATGAGCAGAATTGACATGATATTAATAAATAATTCTTGGATTAGAAAATGGCTGGTGACTTCCATGAAAAGGTGAAAGATAGCTGGAAAAAGCACATAAGAGGGACCAAAATGTATCAAATGGTGGGAAAGTTAAACAGATTGAAAAGGGTCCTAAAGATATTGAACAAAGAGAAATTTGCAGATATAGAAGTCAAAGCAGAATAGAGTATGCAGGCACTCAAGGAATGCCAGATGAGGATACAACAGGATCCTTATAATATGAGCTTAAGGGCGGAGGAGCAAAACCTAGCTAAAGATTGTATGCAATGGCAACATGCTTGAAAATAGTTCCTAAGGCAGAAAGGTAAAATCACATGGTTGCAGTATGGAGATCAAAGCACTAAAATATTTCATGGTTATATGAAGGAAAAAAGGAATGCAAACAGAATATTCTCCATTAAAGACACTAATGGGACTGAACAGGGACAACAAGAAAATGTAGTTGCTTTCATTGAGTTTTACACAAAGCTATTAGGGACAGCTAACAGGGAGAGATCACATGTATGTAGTGCACTTATTATAAAGGTAGCAATTATTGATGAAGCTCAAAAATAGAAGATAGTGGAAACAGTCACAAGGGAAGAGATTAAAAAAGCACTATGGAACTTATCAGGTGAGAAATCACCAGGGATTGATAGATATAGTAGACAGTTCTTCAAAGATGCATGAAATATAGTTGATAATGATGTAGTAGAATGTGTAACTGTTTTTTTTAAATCATGCAGACTACTGAAAGCTCTAAATAAAATTATCATCACCTTGATTCCAAAAGGGACACATATTGAGTCACTGAGTGACTATAGATCAATAGCTTGTTGTAGCACTATATATAAAGTGGTCTCCAAAGTAATGTGTAACAGGCTTAAAGAAAGCCTGCCAACCATAATATCACCTAGCCAAAGTGCCTTTGTTTAAGGAAGGTCAATCGTACAAAATATTTTGAT
Source organism: Nicotiana rustica (assembly GCA_005239535.1). Classification (NCBI taxonomy): domain Eukaryota; kingdom Viridiplantae; phylum Streptophyta; class Magnoliopsida; order Solanales; family Solanaceae; genus Nicotiana; species Nicotiana rustica. Next base: position 19,208 of record ML444156.1, read on the forward strand.
ATGTCAGGATATAGTTAGATTATATAACAGAAAGGCCACAACAAGGAGCTATCTAATAAATATTAATTTGAAGAAAGCTTATTTTAGTATGGAGTGGGAGTTTGTCAAGGAGATGTTGATGGCACTGAATTATCATATAACTTTCATTCAATGGGTCATGAAATGCATTACCACTATAAGTTACTCCTTAGAAATAAACGCGGGCTTGTATGGAAACATTGTTGGGAAGAGATGATTGAGGAAAGGGAATCATATCTCACCCAAGATATTTGTGATCTATATGGAGTATCTTTCAAGAATAATGGAGATGGTAGGACAACAAAAGGGGTTTGCATATCATCCTAAATGCAAGAGCTTAGAGTTGAATCATTTATGCTTTGCAGATGATGTACTGCTGTTGTGCAAAGGTGAACCACATGTTGTCATACTGTTAATAAGATGGCCTCTTTTTCCCAAGCATCAGGGTTAACAACAAATAGTGCAAAGTCAAACATATTCAGTGCAAATATGAACATGCGACAGATGAATGAGATATGTGAGCTAACAGGCTACAAAGAAGAAAAACTACCATTCAAATACTTAGGTGTACCTATATCACCTAACAATTTGTCAAGCATGGACTGTGTAATGCTAGTGGAGAGAATATCAAGTAGAATTAAAACCTGGGGGAGCAGAAATCTATCTTATGTAGGGAGAGCACAGTTTATAAATTCAGTACTCATGCAACTCCATGTATACTGGGATTCAATACTCATACTGCGAAGGAAGATCCTAAAGCTATTACAAGGATTTGCAGGAATTTTTTATTGAATAGGAAAGTTCACATTAACGGAGTCCCATTGATAGCATGGAATACTGTATGCAAAACAAAGAAAGGAGGAGGGTTGGGCATCAATGATTGTGTGATATGGAATGAGGCTGCATTAACAAATATGTATGGCATATTGCAAACAAAGAAGATAAATTATGCATCAGATGAGTTAATCAAATATAAATAAAGGAGACAGACTAGTGTCAGTATAAATACCCACAAGATTTTAGGTGATACTGAAAAAAGATATGCCATGTCCGAAATAATTTTAATGTAAGAGTCATTGAGAATGGATGGTTAGCTCCACAAAGGCAATACACTGTGACTAGTGGATAATAAATGGAGAATGGCCGATGTAGAATACTGGCAGTATTAGAGATGGGTATGGAATTCATGAAACACACCAAAACATAACTATACATGTTGGTTGGTAGCACATAGAAGACTAATAATTATGGATAGAATGAAGCAGATAGGGATAACAACAGAAACTATATGTCAAGTATGTGGAGATAAGGAAGAAACAAGGGATCACATGTTCTTTGAGTATACATGGTCTAAAAGATTTCGGAATAGAGGGGAATGGAGGGACAATTAAAGCGATATGGAAAACACTGAACAGAACGACAAAAAGGGAACAATGCAGGGCCTTTGTGCTTTCAGTTTTTGCTGCACTGGTATATGCAATATGAAAGAACATGAATGATGTTGTGTGGAATGAGAGGGTAACAAGAGAACAATTTATATGCTGGAACACCAAGGAGGAATGTAGATATAAAATACAAAATAGAAGGAAAACAAGTAAACGACAATTGACCTAGATAGAAAACTTGTATTGTGATAACCCAAAAAGTCATCTTATGTCTTAGAACTTAATTCTTCACTCTTTAGCCTTAAAATTTTCATTTTTACCCTCCTCAATTTGCATGCGCAATCCGAGCATATTTCCAGAAAGCTTTTATGTTGAAAGTTGATGAAAGTAATCATTTTTGGCCTTAAAAGTTGATTTTAGTTGACTTCGGTCAACATTTTGAGTAAATGGATCAGGACCCCTATTTTGACGGTCCCGATGGGTCCGAATTGAAATATGGGACTTGGCGTATGTCCGGAATCGAATTCCGAGGTCCCTAGCTCGAGATATGAACTTATTTTAAAAATTGATAGACTGAAAATCTAAAGATTTTTAAGAATTTGGTTAATATTTGATCTTGTTGGTATCAGACCCGTATTTTGGTTCCGGAGCCTAGTACAGGTCCAAAATAAAATTTATACCTTATCAGTGAAATTTGGTAAGAAATGAAACGGATTTGACTTAATTCGGACGTCCTGTTGTGAAAATAGGAATTTTAAAGTGTGATTGAGAATTTCATGCGATTTGGTGCTACATTTGTAGTTCTAGGTGCTTTTTTGGTGATTTAATCACACGAGCAAGTTTGTATGATGTTTTAGGACTTGTGTGCATGTTTGTTTTGGAGCCCTGAGGGCTCGGGTGAGTTTCGGATAGTCTACGGGATGTTTAGAACTTAGAAAATCTGGTTTTTTGGCTTCAGCTGATATCTGGTGTGTCCTTCATCGCGTTCGCAGAGGTACACTCACGAACGCGAAAGGTAAATTGGGTACATGGGTATTTTCTCCTTCGCCTATGCGAAGGGGTGGTCACGAACGCGGAGCATTGGGGTATTACCCTTCGCGAACGCGACTGAGCTCCACGCGAACGCGTAGCGTAAAGGACCTGGGAGGGGACAACAGTTCTTCTACGCGAATGCGAAGGACAAGGGGAAGCATACTTTCGCGAATGTGCAGTGGGACTCGTGAACACGTAGGAATTTGGGTCGTTTCCTTTCGCAATCGCGGTAGACCCTTCGCGAACGCGGCAGATCCTTCGCAAATGTGAAGAAGACGTGACGTCTGATACTTAAAACAAACCAGAACGGGATTTCTTCAGAAATTTTGATAACTCTTTCATTAGAACTCGACCTAGGAGCGATTTTGAAGGGGGGATTCAACACAAAATCATAGGTTTGTACTATTTAACTCATTTTCTTCAATTTCCATCATCACCCGTTAGATTCCTAGTCCTAAACTTTGTTCTTTCATGGTAGAAATTAGGGATTTTGGAAGAATTGGGGTTTTTTGTAAATTAGGGATTAAGACCTCATTTGGGGTCGCCTTCCGGAACTAATTACATATTTCGGCTAAGGATGAATATGTAAATGGGTTTTGGTCCGAACTTCGAGTTTTGACCAAGTAGGCCCGGGCTCGATTTTTGACTTTTTTTGGAAAAATGTTGAGAAACCTAAATTTATGTATTGAAATTGATTTATTTAGCAATATTTGATGTTACTAAGTTAATTATGGCTAGATAAGAGTGGGTTGGAGGTGCAATCTAGAGGAAAAGCGGTAATTGAGCAGTAAGTAGCCTGCAGATCGAGGTAAGTCTTGTGTCTAACCTTGACTTGAGGATTTAGAAACCTTTGCCTTATTTTCTATATGATAAAGCATGTGAGAGGCGTAGATGTGAGGTGGTGAGTACCTATACGCCGCCAATTTATTTGTTTTAACTGTTTCTTCACGTTCTCTTTATATTGTTTCTTCCTTGCTTTAATTGTTGCACGTCTACTTGTAATTCCCTGCCTAATTGCTACCTATTAAATATTGATCTCCCCTTGTTGAACATATTTGTTACCCCCCAGAATTATTGTTCTCCGTTATTTACTTAAGTTGTTCTTATCGGTATTTTTGTGATATCCTCCTTTGGTTTCGCTGAGTAGTATCAATTGTATAGGGTTTTATTGATAATACGGCTTCCGGTTGCTTTGTTCTAAATTTCGAGTGTTGGTAAGGGTCTTGTGAAACTTATGTACATTCTGTGCAATTTATTATGATATGGTGGGATCGGGTTGCACACCGCAACAGGTGAAATAAGGGTGGTATATTGAGGAGGAATAAGGGTCAATTGTTGTTATACAGTGGGATCGGGTTATACGCCGCAACAGGTAAAATAAGGATGGAATGTGGTGATATAAAGGTGAATCGTGATTGTGTTTATTATGATATGGTGGGATAGGGTAGCGCGCCGCAATAATTTATTTATATGTTGTTATTTATGTTATCAAGAAGAAATAAGGGTGGATTTTGATTTGTATGGTGGGATCGGAATGCGCGCCGCATCAGTTTATGTGTTTACGTATTTTTCTCTAACTGTGTAAATTATTCGGTAGTTTTACATTTCACTTAAGGATTAGTTATAGCTGGATACTGATAAGACACTTGAGTTATGTATTTATTCACGTAAATTACTGTTTTTACATTATCTTGCTTCCTTTTCTGTTTTAGTTATAATTGTCTGTAGTTTATATTATGAGTGTCCCGTCGTAGCCTCGTCACTCCTTCGTCGAGGTTAGGCTCGGCACTTACTAGTACATGGGATCGGTTGTACTGATACCGCACTCTGCACTACCGATGCAGATTTCGGAGCAGGTAGTGGCTGATTGAGAGATTGGCTTCAAATTATACAGCTCGGAGACCCAAGGTAGTCCTGCTGGCTTCCCCTTCTACATATCTACGTTACCGTTTTTCTTTATTTCCAAAATAATTGTAATTTCTTTCAGACAATTGTAGAAAAATCATAGTATGTTTGTGAATTGTGACCCCGGATTTCTGGGTAGAAGTAGTATGTAAATGAAATCGATATCTACACATCTTCACATTTATTTCGTTTTATTTCGCTTGTTTACTGATAATTATTAATAATGGAAATGAATTTCTAAATAACCTCTAATGTTGGCTTGTCTGGAAAATGTGATGTTAGGCGCCATTAGAATTTCGACGGTGAAAATTACTGGTCGTGACATGAAATAGCTGAATTGCATAATCGAACAGGATATGCAATTATTTTTTTGTTGACCCATTTGTTAGGTGGTAGAGATTATCATATATATATATATATATATATATATATATAAATTCTAAAAGCATGACTACAATGTTGGTTTATCAAAATAACCATATAATATTAAGCATAATAACTCATAATAAAAGGATATAACCAGAATACTCCAGTTGTTGCAAAACAAGGAAAAATGGTCTGAAACCACTCTGAATCACACCTGAGGCCCTCAGGACCTCAACCAAACATACCAAAGTCCCAAAACATCATAGGCATTTAGCCAAAACTTCAAATCACATCAAACTACGCTAAAACCTCGAATCATACCCCAATTCAAGCTTAACGAAATTAAGAAATTCCAACTTCTACATTAGATGTCGAAACCTATCAAATCAAATTCGTTGACCTCAAACTATGCACACAAGTCATAAATGACATAACAGACTTATGAAAATTTTCAGAATTGGATTCCGACCCCGATATCAAAAAGTCATCTCCCCAGTCAAAATTCCAACTTAAACTTCCTATTTTCGCCATTTAAGCTTAATTTAATTACGGGCTTCCAAATAATTTTTCGTACACACTCCTAAGTTCAAAATCACCATACGAAGCCACTGGAATCATCAAAACTCTATTTTGTGGTCGTTTACAAGTAAGTCAACATCCGGTCAACCTTTCCAACTTAAGCTTTCATCCTTGAGACTAAGTGCATCAATTATTGTGAAACCTCACCGGACCGGAACCAATTACCCCGGGAAGTCACATAAAAGTTGTTCAGTAAATGTGAAAACGAGGTTGTAATACTTAAAACGACCAGCAGAAGTTTTGAATATATAATTACACTTTGAAGAATAAAACACAAGTTTTTTGTGAATGATCAATATGGATCGTCGTACGATGACTTATTTGTCGAAATCAAGATAACTGGATATACACTAATTATGCAACAAAATATTGGAGGCTCATATTAAAACTTCTTAGGATGACAAAAGATGCTTTCAAGATTTTTCAACTTATGAATATGCGATGATGATAAATTATAAGTATCTTCTAAATTCACATAGGAATTTTTTTTTAATATTAATTACTTATATTTTCTAAAATGTAATAAATTTAAAAAAAGTCAACTAATCTGTAAGATATTGCACTAAACACACCTCTGTTTTCATACTCTAGCTAATATAATATCTATTAACCAATTTATTTTACTTCTCCAGTCATGTTTCTTCACAATTTGCATCTTTTATCTTGGTTGAGTCGATGCAATATATTTATCCATCCTTCGCAATGTCATTCCCAATGATAATTTTTTCAATATAAAAATAAATATTACTATTTTTTGTGCATGATAAATAATGTAATAAATGTGAATATGTACATATAAATGCATGTGCAAACACACACGCACACACACTATTATATATACATGTGATAATTTTAGTGATAATTAATATATGTGAATATGTATATATAAATGCACGTGCAAACACCCACACCCACACCCACGCACAATTATATATATACATGTGATAATTTTAATAATCGTGGAGTATAATATTATCGATAAGAAATAATTTTGTTAGTTTTAATTAACTTTTTAATGTACTCATGATTTGTCATGTTTAATTTTCATGCTCTAGATATAACATATACTTCCACCTTCTAGATATTGTTTAACATTTTCCAATGGTAGTACATGTGTCACGACCCCAAATCCTAACAGGGCGTGATGGAGCCTATCGTGGAACTAGGCTATCCACTATCACATAACTACACAACTCATTTAATAAAATTTACCAAAATTCATCAATAGAAAGTACAAAATCTTCTAAGTCTTTAACAAATCATAATATAATCTAACAGTCTAAAACCATTTCCCAGAACTGGAGTCAACTGATCACGAGTATCTAAGAACAGTACTAACACTACTAATGTCATAAAACAATGTCTCAGAACAAAATACTAAATACTAATGAAGGAAGGGAAATGGAGAAGTTGTGGACGTTGTACATCTACCTCAAAATCCCGAATGCTGACGATGAACCAACTCAGATGGCTACTGCTTAGAACCAGTACCTGAATCTGCACATAGAGGTGCAGGGAGTAATGATGAGTACGCCAACTCAGTAGTAATGAAAATAAATCAAGTCTGAAGATGAAAAACACACAACACAAAACTCCAATTCACCAATAGTATAACACAGAGTCTGAGTAAAGTATACATTTAATACATAAGTTTGAAACCCAATTTCGATAAAATCTTTTGAAACAAGTATATTTTCCAAGGCTTCTTAGTAAAACTCCCAAAAATATCAGTATGAAAGATGAAGTAAAGCATAGTCAAGACTCAACAAAATATCATCATAAAACTGCCCCTCGGGCATAATCATCACTCATAAATAGTCCCTCAGCACCTCACCATCACTCAGTAACAATCACTCAGCACCTCATAGTGACTCATACCTCCCAATCACTCGTCACTCGGCACTCGGAACTCGGCACTCGCATTCAGTAGGTACCTGCGCTCACTGGGGGTGTGTACAGACTCCGGAGGGGCTCCTACAGCCCAAGCGCTAAACAACAAAATTATGGCATCAATCACTCAGGCACTCGACCTCTCTCATATCATAAATATCCTCACCACATTGGCCCTAGGACTCACTCATTCAGACACTCTCAACATGCCACTCGGGCCATAAATAAATGGGGTTCTTGACCCAAAATAGTATTTCGTTTCAAGAAATAACAATTTCAACAAATCTGAGTGTCAGCAATTTAACAAGAAGGACTGAGTGCACGAACTGGAAATTTGGAAATGTGTTCCTATGAGGCAACTATTGAGTTGCAAAGCTGTTTCTTTTAAAGCATATGTTAATTAATATTACTATGTTTTGATATATTTGGGTTGTAAGCCATGTTTGGGGCCTAGTGCCGATCTGTTTTAACCGCATGGGGGCTATTTTCTGATATTCTCACTATTTTGATCATGATTTTACCCAGTGTGTGTGTCACTCCAAAACCGTGAAAGGATGTAAAGTCTGGGGTTTCATACCCTCAGGACAGGATTTAAAGACATTACTTACCTCAAACTAGCCCGAAAAGCTACTCTGCAACACGCTTTCCCCTCGAATCAACTTCCGAGTGCTCCAAATCTATCAAGTTCAGATTTTTCACATCAATATATGCAAGGGGGATGAAACCCAATCGAAAAATATCAACTTTATGCACAAAACCCGAAATTAACAAAAACCCGACCCCCGGTCTTGCGTGTCGGAACTCAACAAACTTTATACCAAAACGATCAACATCATCTCACGAGTTCGTACATATAAAGAACTCTAAAATCGGAGTCCGGTTGACCCCTCAAATCACCTCTAAAAGGTCTCTTAAACTCAAGCCCTAGTTTCCCCTTTTTTCACTGATTTTCTTTAATTAAACACTGTTAATTTAATCCTTAATCACATATAATCGAGTTAATAAGTCCAAAAATCTTACCTCGATGAAGAACAAATAATTCCCTCTTCAAAAACCCTCAAAAAAACTCGGAACCCGCAACAAAAATGGTGAAAAGAAGACTAAAAATCGTTAAGTCCCCCTTTTTATACTTTCTGCCCAGGCGTTTCGCACATGCGGACCTTATTCTCGCACCTGCGGTCCGCACTTGCGCTTCAGGCGACCGAACCTGCGGAAATTCATTAAACGGACCAAATCCCGCATCTGCGGCCCAGGTGTTGCACCTGCGGCCCGCAGATGCAGCTAAAATTCCGCTTCTGCAGTTCTTCCTCCAAGGGCCCTTGAGCCTGCACCTGCGATCAACATGGCCGCTCCTACGGCTCGCATCTGCGGTCAAACATCCGCATGTGCGGAAATCACAGCACCAAAAAATCTGCAACAGCAAAAATCTTCCAACCTCCGCGTTAACCACTCAAAACCATCCTGAGCCCCTCAGGACCCCAACCAAACATACCAACACATCATAAATGATCATCCGCACTTAGTTGCACTCTCGGAACACCAAAAATAAAATTGAAACACCAAAATCACATCAAATTCAAGCCTATGAACTTTGAAATTTCTAAATTCCACCAACGATGCCGAAACCATCCAAAACACCTCCGACTGACCTAAAATTTTGCACACATATCCAAAATGACATTACGAACCTGTTCCGACTTCCGGAATTCCATTCCGACCCCGATAGTCTATTTTCCACGGTCGATCGGAAATCACCAAAACTAACTTTCGCCAATTCAAGCATAATTCTACACCGGACATCATAATAACATTTCGAACACACTCCTAAGTCCCAAATCACCTAACGAAGCTATCTGAACCATAAATCCGCATTCCGAGATCGCTTACCAATAAGTCAACTCCCAGTTGACTTTTTGCACTATAAAGCTACTTTTAGAGACTATGTGTCTCAATTCTCACTACAATCATTCTAAACCCGAGCCAACCGACTCCAACACATCATAAACAGCTAAACAATACATAACAAGGTAGAAGCAGGAATAATAGTGCAAATTCTACGGAACGACCGACCGGGTCGTTACATTATCCCTCACTTAAACATACGTTCGTCCTCGAACGTGCCTAGAGTTTTTCCAAACATCACCAAAATTGATGTGTAACATACCATGCGCATATTTGGGTGTGATTCCAAGTCACCCTACCCTATATAGGTCTGATAGCACAACGCGGATGAAATTTCGTATTCCAATTCTGACCCATAAACCTTAGAACCAAGTTTCCACTTCTGAAACAATTTACAAGATCAAATTTCCACGGCTATAAGCTGAAATAGCCTAACCACGTTGTATCAAGCCATATCTGTACCACCAGATGAAATCACATAATACACTACATGACTCAACCACCCATAGTGATAACTCCTAATCACAATAACTGCTGAAACAACTCAATACCGGAACATACCCTCTTATCAACCATGCCTCGCTCTAACACTTCCATATACTACCGATGATGAAAGAGACACATAGAAACCAGCAACCATTCATCTGATCAGTATCAATACCATCCAGAGCCATTACTTGTGCAACTCGCGCACTCAATAACAACATCCCAAGAGCTCAATTCATTAAATAAAGAAGACTTCCACAAGAGAACTATCCTGCCATTAACTACTACTATCACAGCATCATGCTAGAAGCCTGGCGCACACCGTAAAAATCATAACACACGGATCTGACACCAAGGAGCACACCTCTACATAATTTCGTTACAATGTGCGATCCCATCCAAACGCTGGTTCACATGAAATACTTCAAGACATCTTGCTCAGAATCAATAACCATGCGAAATTTGACATCAAGTACTCAAAGTGCATTGCCATAACCACGGGTAAATTGGACGGTACCATGCCACCCAAACCAGAAAGAACATTACCAATACGTACCGATTTTGCAACACCCAATTACTTACCTTACCCAATCTCGCTATAAATCCCCGATAGAACCGCACCCTATGCACATATAACCAACGATCACCACACGTCGAAACACCCAAAGGCAACTCATAGATCACTCCAAAACACGAATAAGCTAAATGACAATCGAATGGTACATCCCTCAACAATAGCTATTCGGAGTCAACAATTCCGACTCAGTGTAGAACACACACCCATACTGGCCTACCAATAATTCTAAATCAACTATGGTCATCCACATGAGGTAGACAACTCTCCAACGGTTCATAATGACTGAATCAGGACATATACTAACACCTGACTAGCTTTGCTCGCATCCTCATAGTTCACAACCACAAAATAATCTGTTTATTAGAATTAGTCTCAAAGTCTATGAAGCGCACAAATTTACCATATCTGATCCCAACTCCACCACTCGAATATATAACACGCCTCTAATACCCAATCATTCCACGGGGGATACCCCCATAATCCCTATGTGTCACCAAGAAACCTTGAATATCAGTAGTCGATCCAGCAAAAGAGTACCAAAATATCAATGAAGTACCCTTAACTCAACACATTGTCGTTTCAGAATGTATACCCTCATCAAGTCGCCCAATAGTGATATCATCTACCTAGCCGTCTAAAATTGCCGATGCTGTCTAATAATCTCACATATGCAAATTCTCAACTCTACACCACATACCGCATACTCCATGTAATCCTATGATAAATATGAGAACTTCGTGCTCCCTTCCGAGCCAAAAAAAACTATGTACACAACTAGTCAAGAACTTTCCATGCATCCCCTTTAGAAGAAAAATCATTATACATCACATGGCCCTCACGCCAGTAGAAATTATGCATCTCTAATTGTGGTAGAAACTATCAAGAACTCTCCGAATCACATTTGTACAACACCAACCGTCAGGAACCGAATCCTTCTAACTCAACCAAGCTACGCATGCCACCAAATCCCAAGAGAACTTCCAAGAAACACCTGTAACAACTCATTACTTCATAACACCCACAGAACTAATCATGTCCCTTATCATGCCGAGCCGACCTACTACCGAGTTGTACTATTTATTCAAGTATCTTCTGACTTACCTTCGACTTGATACTTCCGCTTGCCGTAATACCGCAATTCTCTATCCAGAATCACTGCACGAAACTCGAGTATAAAATATACCGTCTAATACTCATAAGCCGCTGAATACTCTCTCATATATTCCCAAAAAAACCACATTAGAAATACTTACCATGAAGAGACTTCCCGCGAATTTAAAGTCATTACCTTCACTTTCCTGACACTGACGGATAGAATCCATGATAATGTAAATGCACCACAAGCCTTGACACCTCCACGTAAATCTCAGTTCTAGCCCGATTCACACCTTGAAGATCCTCAATCACTACATATAACCTTGAATCCGTCAGAACCATTCTCGAATGTCATTCACTCTACGCAAATTTCAATTACACTGACCAAGTAAACAGAACGACTTGACCCCGTTTGCAACCTACGTACTAGGAAAGTGATCCACACATTTGCAGTAAAAAGGAACTCATACACTGGACACACTACACTTTTTCATTTACCACTCAATCTTTACAATAAAGTCCACTTACCCGTAGAGTACATTACAACCTGTATCGAAGGATTCCCATTACTCGAGTCATTCCCAAACTCCACCTCTGCAGGTTATAATTGATTCACCAATATACCTCGAACCGAAACCAATACAACACATAATCGTGTAATCGACTTATCATTAACGGGCTCCCCCACTTGGCTCAACGCCAAAGATCAAGACAAACAATAACTCACGATGCCCATACACTATCACCGCCACCATACTGTGGTGAGGTTCAACTAAATCCTCCATAAGCTCATATGACCCAAACCATCTAACCCTTAAATCGTATGAAAATCTTGTATTCACCATAGTAATGGTCATGCCAACTCCCACAAGCAATCTAAACTCAAATTAAAACATACATCATTTACTGGTAGAAGAGAACTTACTACAGATCAACATAAGGATCACACACCTCGGACAACCCGGAGGAGATACCCCTGCATTCTTAGCCCCAAAATGATATCTCTCTATACATTTCCGAAAATCATAGCTATCACGAAATCACTATAACTTCCTGCACTAAAATACAACCAATGCCTATCCTCGAGACATCAAGACACGCGGTATAAGAACCTGAAGCCGATGGCAAAACTAACATTGGAGTTGTGGTGCAAGAAATCTTGAGCTTCTAGAATCTCTACCCCACACTCGTCTGACCATGTGGATACCCTCAGTGGACACCACGTGTCCCAAGAATGCTACTAAACTGAGCCAAAATTCACACTTGGAGAACTTGCATAAAGCTTCACATTCCCAGATCCTTATAATACCATCCCCAATTGCTAAGTATGCTACCCCTGGCTACGTGAGTACGCCAAGATGCCATCGATGAATACAATAACAAAGGAGTTATAATACGGCTGAATACACCACTAATCAAATACATGAACGATGCTGGGGCATTGGACAGCTCAAAAGACATCACCAGCAACTCAGAACACAACAGGAAAATCCACTTCACTCCACAACTAAACTACACGAGAGGTCCCTCAATATACTCACAACTCGAGGCCATATTCTAACTCAAGACGGAATTCAAATACACAATGGGGCTTGCTACATCTCTCGCCAATCCATTTTGTCACAATCAAACAACCTGAACACATCTAACCATCTCACCATGTAGTCATCTAGTCACAAAGTCTCATCACTAAGGACACAAACGGACATATAAATCCCCGAATGCACGTGCTCAATCAAACAATATTCTCAACACTCTAGCCACAGATACAATCTGGCCTCAAGTCCCCCAAACTGTCCCATTATCAATCTGCTAAAAATCACATCTCACCCATGGAAGTCACAAGCCGTTGATGCACAACTAATACCAAGCGCTCACGTTCGCATTCGAGTACATGAAAGGAATTCAAAGAGTTACGCTTCTGGCTAAATAAAATGGATTCGCACGACAAGAATTCAAGAATGTGGGATGTTTCCTAAGGGTTCTGCAGCCTCTCAAAGATAATTACAGACGTCTCCGTACCGATCCGCAAGTCTCTACTAAACCTGCTCATGACCGTTGAGTCATATGTAACCTAGTGCTCTGATACCAACTTGTCACGACCCCAAATCCTAACAGGTCATGATGGCACCTATCGTGGAACTAGGCTAGCCACTATCACATAACTACACAACTCCTTTAATAAAATTATCCAAAATACATCAATAGCAAGTATAAAAGCTTCTAAGTCTTTAACAAATCATAATATAATCTAACAGTCTAAAACCATTCCCCAGAACTGGAGTCAACTGATTACGAGCATCTAAGAATAGTACTTACACTGCTAATGTCATAAAACAATATCTCAGAACAAAATACTAAATACTAATGAAGGAAGGGAAATGGAGAAGTTGTGGACGTTGAACAGCTACCTCGAAATCCCGAATGCTAACGATGAACGAACTCAGATGGCTACTGCTTAGAACCAGTACCTAGATCTCCACACAGAGGTGCAGGGAGTAATGATGAATATGCCAACTCAGTAGTAATGAAAATAACCCAAGTTAGACACTGTCAACATGCCACTCGGGCCATAAATAAACGGGTTTCTCGACCCAAAATAGTATTTCATTTCAAGAAATAACAATTTCAACAAATCTGAGTGTCAGCAATTTAACAAGAAGGACTGAGTGTAAAATCATGATCAAAATCGTGAGAATATCAGAAAATAGCCCCCAAGGGGTTAAAACAGATCGGCACTAGGCCCCAAACATGGCTTACAACATAAATATATCAAAACATAGTAATATTATTTAACATGTGCTTTAAAAGAAACAACTTTGCAACTCAATAGTTGCCTCAAAGGAAGAGGCTCCCTCAAAGGAACATATTTCCAAATTTCCAGTTCGTGCACGCCCCACACTCATCATCCAGTGTGTGCGTCACTCCAAAACCGTGAAAGGATGTAAAGTCCGGGGTTTTATACCCTCAGGAAAGGATTTAAAGACATTACTTACCTCAAACTAGCCCAAAAAGCTACTCCACAACACGCTTGCCCCTCGAATCAACTTCTAAGTGCTTCAAATCTATCAAGTTCAGATTTTTCATATCAATACATTCTATGGGGATGAAACCCAATCGTAAAATATAACTTTATGCACAAACCCCGAAATTAGCCAAAGCCCGACCCCAGGGCCCGCATCTCAGAACTCAAAAAACTTTATACCAAAACGATCAACATCATATCATGAGTCCGTACATATAAAGAACTCTGAAATCGGAGTCCGATTGACCCCTCAAATCACCTCTAAAAGGTCTCTTAAACTCAAGCCCTAGTTTTCCCCTTTTTCACTGATTTTCCTTGATTAAACACTGTTAATTTGATCCTTAATCACATATAATCGAGTTAATAAGTCAAAAAATCTTACCTCGATGAAGAACAAATAATTCCCTCTTCAAAAACCCTCAAAAAAACTCGGAACCCGCAACAACAATGGTGAAAAGAAGACTAAAAATCGTTAAGTCCCCTTTTTATACTTTCTGCCCAGGCTTTTCGCACCTGCGACCCTTATTCTCGCACTTGCGGTCTGCACCTGCGCTTCAGGCTATCTGACTTGCGAAAATTCATTAAACAAACCAAATCCCGAACCTGCGGCCCGCAGATGCGACTAAAATTCCGCTTCTGCAGTTCTTCCTCCAAGGTCCCTTGAGCATGCACCTGCGATCAACATGGCCGCTCCTGCGGCTCGCACCTGCGGTCAAACATCCGCAGGTGCGGAAATCCCAGCACCAGAAAATCTACAGTAGTAAAAATCTTCCAACCTCCCCGTTAACAACTCAAAACCATCCTGAGCCCCTCAGGACCCCAACCAAACATACCAACACATCATAAATGATCATCCGCACTTAGTTGCACTATCGGAACACCCAAAATAACATCGAAACACTAAAATCACATCAAATTCAAGCCTATGAACTTTGAAATTTCTAAATTCTGTGAACACCCAATTTTTGCCCCGCATGGAAATTACTCCTAAAAATAATCAAAATATAACTTTTAATGAATTTTAGGAACTTTTATTTATTTAGTTGCATTTCATGTATGTTTAATATTTTAAAATCATAGAAAAATCATAAAAATTATCACATTTTTCATTTCATGTAATCTTAGGTTTATTTCGCATTTTTAGAAATTAATTACCCTTTAATTGATAGATTAATATATAAAAGTCACAAAAACATATACACTAGCTTAATCAATTAGTTTATTTAATTAGTTACAATGTTAATTAGGTCGTTTTGATAAACGAAATTTAATTAGTAGTAAGATGACTATTTTTGCTGGATAAAATTTTTCCTTGTTTCAAATTGACCTAATTTCAGGGCCCAAAATCCCAGGCCTAACAAAATTCCCCACATTACAACACTAATTCCCTCCTCTATATAATTAAGACCTAATTCCTAAATCAAGACACACCTTGGACCCCTCCCTGACAATAACAGTAGCAGCGGCGCAACTGCCCCTCTTTCTTACCTTTTTCTTCTTCCTCACCTCACCCATGAGAGAACACAATGGGACATATCTTTCTCTAACATATAACAAATCCCATCCCACCTTTAGTACCTAGCGTCGCTGCTTTCCCTTTCCCCTTCCCCTCCTTCGCTGTCATTTCTAGAAATCATCTACAGACACAAAAATCAGCGGAGGTTCTCCCTTCAGATACAGAAGAGCAGCGACCACCAAGCCGCCGCCGCGAACCACCCCACGAAGAGACAGCCGACGACCCCACCTACGCTCTCATCTCTCTCGCGTGGCTGTGCCAGGACACAATCCGGCCAACCATCGAACCTCCATGGTTTCCATCCTCCATTGCTGCTGTCACAGTGACGAAAACAGACCATGTTTATAAAAAATGTTGGTTGATAGCTGGAGATCGAAGAGAACACTTCAGTTTTCTAAAGTACCTAAATGAAAATGATCTTGAATCAGTTTTTAAGACAATTGAAGATTTCGTTTATCAGATTTTGAAGCGAAAAACATATCGAATTAGCTGAAAATAGGTTTCGAATTATGGGCATGGTTGAGTGTTGTTGATGGAATTGTTGTTCGCTATTGTTATGTTGTTGTTAGGTGCGTCTGCCTATTTCCATAGTCTTCTATTAAGTTGTGAATGAATATTCGAGTGCTAATTATATGGACATGTTAAATCTTATGGAATCCGGATATTGTGAATACCAGATCTGTCACTTTTATTAGTTTGATATCAATAATTTCATCTTTTATCTAAACGGAGGTGTTATGCTTCGAGTGCTTTTAATTTGCTGAAATTTCGTGATATGAATATGTAAACGGTAATTGTTAATGTCGGAATTGGTGAGGAATTTTGAGAACTGTAGATTTGTTCATTTGGATATGCATTGCTATGTATGAATTTTTGTTTTTCGGATGTGATATGTCACTTATGTTAGCTAGATATATCATTTATTCTCTATTTATTTGGAGATGAAAGTTTTGTGTGGTTCGAGTTTACGTTAAATTTCTCAAGAGGTTACTTAAGAATCACAAGCTTTATCGTAACAGTTATATAATAGGAGCATTTCCTTAATGATGAATACATTTAAGTTATTGTCTGCATATATTCACACACAAACTCGCAATGGGCAAAAATGTATCACTCATCTAACATACCCTCCAAAGTTAATATGGGATCTGTGAATCACTTTTCTATCCTATATAGAATACTTGAGAAACCAAATATTAGAAAATGACAGCAACTCATTTGAATTGGCATAGTTCTTAAGCAGATTTTGACAGTATCAGTTTCAAGTCTCAATAGTTTACCTTAAATTGAAAAATTAATCAAATACCCGTAGAGATGCCTTTAGGAATGAATTTTGAAGTTATTATCGTAATTGCGTACATGTTCGCGTGACGTAATTTCGGTTTTCAAATAAATTCAAGGTACGCGCTCGGACGATTTTGGCTATTTTCTTAAATAAGTTAAGTGTTGTGAATTGTGTACACGTATGCGTGACATGATTTTTGACACGTCAAACTAAACAGGTATGCGTACGCGTAACTCGCATTAAGGTAATTTTTTTAGATAAATCAAGTAATAAAAGCGGTAAAGATATAAAAATGCACATAGGCACAAAAGCAGAAATTAAACAATATAGGCCAAGTTTAATCATTAAGCGACCGTGCTAGAACCACGAAACTCGAGAGTGTCTAACACCTTCTCCCGGGTTAACAGAATTCCTTACCCGGATTTCTGGTTCACAGACAATTTAATAGAGTCAAAATTCCTCGGTTTTGGGATTTTTAATAAATAAATGGTATCCCGGAACACCGTAAAATATCTGAGTGACGACTCTGAATAAATAAAATAAATCTCAAAAATCGAATAATGTCACTTAAAGTGGAAAAACTCCCTTATTACCCTTACCGGTGAAAAAGGAGGTGTGACAAATTCCACCAACGATGCCGAAATCATCCAAAACACCTCCGATTGACCTGAAGTTTTGCACACATATCCAAAATGACATTACGAACCTGTTCTGACTTCCGGAGTTCCATTCCGACCCAGATAACCTATTTCCACTGTCGACCGGAATTCACCAAAACTAACTTTCGCCAATTCAAGCCTAATTCTACATCGGACATCAAAAAAACATTCCGAACACACTCCTAAGTCCCAAATCACCTAACGAAGCTATCCGAACCATAAAATCCACATTCCGAGATCGTTTACCAATAAGTCAACTCTCCGTTGACTTTTCTAACTAAAAAGCTACTTTAGATACTAAGTGTCTCAATTCTCACTACAACCATTCTGAACCCGAGCCGACCGACTCCAACACATCATAAACAGCTAAACAATGCATAACAAGATAGAAACAGGAATAACAGTGCAAATTCTACGGAATGACCGACCGGATCGTTACAACATGTTATCGTTAGTATATTAAAATTATTCTAATTAGTAAAAATCTGAAATATTATAAATTATATGACCGAGTAATCCAACTAATCTGTTAAACAATACAAAATACTTTTATAGAGAATATAATATTTTATAATTAAGCATGCATCTGTTGTGCTTGTCAATTTATGTTTGTGAAAATAGTTTACTACATATTTGGATATGAATAAACTATATGAAAGATCATACTGTTAAAATTCTCTTTCAAGCATATTGACAAATATTTGTAGGATATAATATGTGAATATAACGTTCACATCAATAGTTTATGTAATAACACTTCCAATCAGCAAACCCGTCACACTATCACCAACATACACATCCACCCAATAAAATCACTAAATAGATTTAGTTTTCAAATCCTAAACTCCTATTTCTTATGAGGTTACGATCACTTTTTCCTTTCTATTAAAAATTATCATGCATATTTATTTTTCACACTCCTTTACCAATCTACTTATATTGTTGTTGGAAAACATATATTGTTTTAATATTTGGTGCAAAAAGCCAAACAAAATATTATTGAAGTTCAATTTGTTGGAAGTCTTCTCACTAAGTTCACTTAAAATATGTTTTTCATGTTTAGTTTGTTTAGACTTTTGCTTTCATAAAAAGATGATATCCGGATGCACCCGAATATAAAATTAGTTGTGTGGTTATATACTTGGACAGAAAAAAAGGAGTAAATTTTAATCAAAAGGCTTAAGCAATATCTAAAATATTGTAGATAAACAAATATGATCCTTCTAAATAAAGTACTTCATATTAGATAATAACTTAGAAAGTAAATTTCCTCGTGAACTTATGTATGTAACAATAGAATATGTCAATTAATGGATTTGAGTTTAGCAATAGAACGAAAAGGTTAATTTTAATATTAACTAATTTATTCCTGAATATAACAAAAATATGTTTCAAGAGCATCAGACAATAAGTCATTTACCCTACCATGTACATCGTTTGTGTTTTATAAAAAATACAAAGGTAGAAATTGATAATTAAATAGTATGCGAAGTTAAAAAATTACCCGATTTCTTGTCATTCATCACCCAGATTCTATCTTATTTTCTTTGCCCACATAATCACAAGTTTTGTAGACCAGTGTGTACATGTCTTCTATTCCTCTTCTTCGATTCCAAATTGATAAATAGTGCCAAATAGGTGCAATAAAAAATAAACAACATATTCAAGGCAAATATAGAATGTGCCATTCAATTTGTTGCAAAGATAGTCACTGTGATTTATCAAATATAATCTTGATAGTGTATTGAAGTATGAATTTTGTAAGTGTCATGTTGAAAGGATGCGTAGTATAAGTGTTGCTAAAAGGATGTGTTAATACTCATTAGAATGACAAAGCCATTGTATTTCTTCTTGTTCGGAATAAGTTAATCGGCATTTCGTGACAACTCTTCGTAATTACAGCTCTTTAAATTAAAAAATAAAAATTGCACGGACACCCTATTTGGTCGCCCCCATTTAACCTATACTCATTTAAAAAAAAAAATTAACTTGTACCCACTTTTTAAACAACTTCAGCCCCCTTTCTTCTTCTCCTCCTTCTTCTTCTTTCTTCTGCTATTGTTAGTGCTGCTATGAAACTTCAGTTCATGGGGATGATTTCCATAAGTATGTTTATCAGATTATTTAAAAATAAATTATAAATAACTTTCTAAAGTAAGTTTTGAAGAAGATGATTGTAACTTGTTGGATTCAGCTTACTAGTTTTAAATTTCAAGAATTTAACTGTTTGACTCATATTGTTGGGTTGTAATACATGGTTCTATTGGTAGTGTTGCCTTTCACTTTTGCCTGCACTCTTGCTGGATCAGAATTACTAAAAAGACTTCAGCCCTAGGCATCTGAAGTTCGCCAATAACAACGTCTAACTTCAGACGCAAATTTCTGAAGTTTATACTTTAGTTCTAAAGTATATACCCCCGTATGTTTGAAAATCTTAGCCAATATCTGAAGTTCATAACCAAATGTCTGATGTTTATAATAAAATTTCTGAAGTATGTATCAAAATATCTGAAGTTTATACTAAAATGACTGAAGTTCATAGAAAAAAAATGCATGAAGTTCATATCTCAACAACTAAAGTTTATAACAAAAATATCTAAAATTCATACAAAACTCCAGCTAGTAGAATGCTTAAGTTCAACAATTACAAACAAAAATTTTAGCCAACACTAAGTTTACGTGAAAAATTTCAGCTAAAACATACTGAAGTTCAGCAATTACAAAGAAAAATTTCAGCACACTTAGTTCAGGAATTTTTGCTACTTCAGGCCCGTCTACTAGAATGCTGAAGTTTGCGTGATTGCCTTTGCTACTTCAGGCCTGTATGCTGAAGTTACGTGAAAAAGTGGGTACACTTGCAATTTTTTTTGTAAAGCGGGTACAAGTTAAAACGTGACCCAAAAAGTGGGTATAGATGCAAATGCCCCAATTAAAAAGGTACTAAAATAAATAGGACAGGTATTTTAGTTAAATAAGGTATTTAGATAAATCAGAAGGATAATTTTGTAATTTAACTTAAGTTAAGGGCTTACTACTTTTATAATAATATAGATATAGACATATATAAGCACGAATATTAAAATATTAAATATTGAACGACCAAAATATCTCCGAAAAATAAGAATCTTGGTTCAAATAATTAAATTTATATAATTAGGGGTTAAACTTAGTTAACAATAATATCTTTAGATGAAGCTTCCAAGGGTGCAATAAACATTAGATGGGTTCAGTCGATAATGATAACAATATGCAATAACTGTTCTAAAAAGCATAAGCAATAATGTAATATTTAATAGCAATAAATAACAATAAAATGACATTTAAGTAAATAGGATAAATGATTCACCCAATAAAAGGATGAAATAGACGGATGTTCCTCCTGACAATGATGAATGACAGACAAATCCTGGAATTGGAGTTATTTTCATATTTGATGGAAAAGTATGGAATAGTATAAATAAGAATCTTAGTGAAAAGGTAGTGTTTGTATCTTAGCAAGAGAGAGGGAACGGATCTTTTTGTCAAAATATGTTTTTACAAATGAATCTCACATGCCTCTATCAATGTCTCTTTTTTCTATATATATATGGGACATGTTCCTAAGAAATCCTTATATATATATATATATA